>JAFIRS010001806.1:0-291181 GCA_018342105.1 Gonioctena quinquepunctata | reverse complement strand
TGAAATTTGGCAGGTGTTCATAATTCTGGTGACAATGTATTATGAAATGTTACAGGAAAAAACAAAATTCTGGATGAATTTTGTGATTATGGTCCGCGTCTATTCAAAATTGGTATGTGGTGGTTCTTTGGGAGAGATAATGAATTTTTTGTCAAAATTCATTGATTTAAGATGGCGGCTCTAAGATGGCGAACGTGTTTTGTAACTATGTTCCAATTCTAGTCAAAATTGGTATGTCGGAGATTATGATTTCTTTGTCAAGATTTATGAATTTGAGATGACGAGTTTTGCGATTACGGCCTGATCCATTCAAAATTGGTATGAGGGTGTTTTTGGGGTCGAAGATTATACATTTTTGTCAGAATTTAATAAGATGACGAATTTTATGAATAACTGGAAATAATTAAATGAAAATGATAAAAAAATAAAGACAAACTTGTATACAAATGCATTAAAAAGGAAAACAAATATAAATAAAAAAATATTTTTAAATACAAGTTTTTATACAAATGCTCTAAAAAGGAAAACTGATTTCTTCAATTGTTTGACCTAGGTCTATGAATAACAGATTCATAAGCTTGCCGCGAATACAAAATAGGTATTCTTGCGCCTTGACATTTAGGATTTTTAAGGGAATGGGTTTTGTGATTTATAGTCCGGGTTTTTGGAGTCGGAGATTATGATTTTGTTGTCAAAATAAACTTCTTTGAAATGTCAAAAATGTGTTGCATTATAAATTACTCTCTGTACAATGCTTGCAATCATTGAACACTCATAACACAATAATGAACTGTAACAATTCGATTTTGAAATATTGGAACGAAATATGGTTTCTTGGGGGTTTTGAAGGGCACATATTTTTCCATGGAAATATTTTTTTTCTTCAGATATGTGACGTAAATTGTTGTACTTTTTAATTGGTGAGAATCACACGCGATACAAAGAAAAATTCAGTGACATATAGGACGTAGAAAATATCATTTATTTCTTTCTATTCTTGATTCTACAGCATCTTCTATTCACGGAGGGTCGTAATATTGTTCATCCCTTAGAGAACGTTGTCTGATTATTTCCTCCAGTACACAATCTATTTAAAATATTTCTAACGTGGGAACAATTTTTTCTATCCACAAAATTTTCTCTTCGATTTTTTCAACGAATATTCAAGGAATATTCAAGACGTTCAGAATTAAACGTAAAAATGCCACATATATTGGAAATGGTTTTTTATGAAATTGAGCAAAAGTTTTGTTGAGAAAATGATATATTTTTCTCAAAAAATAGACCCAGTGAATTATGACATTCAAAGATTATTCATTGATTCCATGAAAATCGGTCCATTCCCAACGACTAACAAACAACAGAAAAGTCGCAATCAAAATACAATTCAACCTAGGATTCGAAACTAATATCTGCCCGGTTGACAATGCGATATTTTCAAAACATTCACTAGAGTAATATCAAAATTCAAAATTCAATAACGATTCCTCTGCCGCTGGCGCTGGAATAATATATTCTGCCGTAAATTCCGTAACGATGATTTCCTTATTTCACCTTCACAAGACAACCCAACTGGCATGTTGCCAAGCCCGCTAACATAATTACGAATTTCTAGGTTCATTTTTTTAACCTTTGTTGGACCTCATAATAATGGATATAACAACGTTGGATTTTATTTACAAAGAATGTTATTTCAGAAAAACTATTTTACGAATCATTTCTGCTGATTAATTTCCAAACCAAATGATAATTGATACTTCAAGGCGGCTATTACATGTAATACGTAACTTTATCGGCAATTATGCCCGCTGTCCAGTTATCCGGCTATTATCTCGTAGTAGAAATTAGTTTCGACTATAATTACTCATTTGCACGGTTGGAGACTTGGATAAATATTCACTATAATGCATGGTGGCTCCTCTATCGGATTAGTTCTACAAGCCATAGTTGTCGGCGACCTTAACTAAAATAATTTAAAAACCAAAATCTTTACATATTTCACTAGAGTATTCTGAAGAAAAACCATTATAAACAAATTCAACCTTCTCTTATCCCATTAACTGAAAAGCATTGTTGGGTCAATGGTATGGAACATATAATGGAAAGGCTGAAACTCAATGTTCTAGAAAGTATGGAGAATAGTGAAGTGGGAATATTTACATTATTATTAAACTAAATGATTCCCTTTTGCTGAATTTGTTTCTCTTAGATTAATCCGACAGAAGAATTCCATTTTATCTAATCACGTCTTAAATCGATTTTTAGTTACCCACTGAATCCCTAACAGCTGAACGGAATATCATGAAAATTTCAAAAGTATTAATACTAATTTAATTTACTCATTACACAAGATAAATACCGAGAGAATTGTAGTCATTATACTTATTTGAAGTTCATAAATTTTATTGAATGCGAAGGAATCTGTATTAAATTGTCTGTATAGTTATTCTAATCCCAATTGGAACGGCAATAAAAATAAGAGAACTACGAGGAGTGTTCATATGCACGGCAAATGAGAAATTTATATACTACCAGTGTTTTTACTTTCAAAGCGTTCCTGGTACAATCATAAAAAAGTTCTGGCGCGTGTCCATAGTTGCCCAGATTATTAGTGAAGGCGCTATCAAATATATTTGAGGAATAGAAGCTCGGCTAGCTGGATTGGATATCTGTTATCTGAAGCCGCATGATTTACGCAGTTCACAATATTTCTTAATCAGTGCCATGTGTTGGCGAGGTTAGTCATTATCCAATGAAAATAATTTTATCAATATGGCTTTCTGGATAAATTTAGAAACAAATAATAAAATTCAGTTGAGATAACATGTGTCTACTTTCACATGGGGTGATCAATTGCTATGATTGTAAGAATAAGTAACTGAAAAAATACCATTGAAAAATAATATACCGACGCCTATGTCAAGGCGGCTACTGCAAAGAAAATTCCTTCCCGAAACTTTTTATGTCGGTCCAATTGGGATAAGAAATACTATACTATACGTACCTTCATCTACTAGAACTACTTCTACGATGGCATTTAGAGGAATGTCGACCATATGTGTACACATACAGTTTTGTCCGCAGTCTGCAGGCCTGTTATCTCCGTTGCAGAAACCTTCGGGGTTAACGTCATCGATTTGAGACAATGGCGGCGATGTAGGAAACTGGAAGGATATTTCGTCGATGAGACTTATGACGTGGTCTCCACCAACGGCAGCTAGAAAATTATAGGACAGTATTAATATAAAGGTATTTAGTGATTTTATCGTTAGTTATTTTTAATAACGTGATGAGATTCATTACTTCACTAATGATGTAATGAAGTAACTCCATCACAAGACTACAAAATTCGAATTTTAACACGTTGAACGCCATGTGAGTTATATCTAACTCACGCTGCATTTGGTCTAAGGGTTACATGAGTTAAATATAACTCCCTCCATGCATTGGATTTCACGCTCTGTCAATCAAATACGCTTCACAGTTACCATGTAATGTGAATGCATGGCCTCAGGGACGGATGATCAAAATAAGCTTAAATTTTTTTTGAAAACTGATTCTGGAGAGTCACTGAAATCAGTACGCACTTTCAGATAATGGAAACTTTATTCTAATCAAAATGAAGAAAAAAAAATTTCTAGCATTCAGACTGAAATACAATATTAATTATATAAACATAATCAGCAATGTGATGGTAATTACCATCAGATTTTTATAGCTTTGTGTTTCATAAACAATACTTGACCCAAAAAATTATTCGCATCCTTTACATTTATAAGGTGTCTGCTAATATTTTTTTATGTGTTCTCTTCCATGTTCCGCTAACATAATCTCAGAGCAAAATGTACATCTTGCCGAGTACTTTTCTTTCAAGGATTTTTTTTATTGTTTACTTTTATTTCTACCTGCTGCTGAACTTTTGTTCCGATTAGATAGTTTGATACTTCCCTGAACTTTGTTATCTGCATTTTATTTTTGGTAATGAATAAACAGAACTTGTGCCAGCACGAATTATATTGAAATGATGACCTCGAATTTGACATCTGTTCTTGATTTAGTTATTCTTGAATAATATTTATGTATACCTGCTGTCGTTATTTTTTCGACCTGCTCATATTGTAAAAAAATGCTGTAATTCTCCAGCGCTCTCGGCGATAGTTCAGAACTTGGTGCGGTTTCAAACAGGAACATTTCTTTGGGAATTTATTTTGGAAAAACTAATTCGAAAAAAAATATAAAAAAACAACTTTTCTTATCGTTCTGGAGATTGGCAGCAGTGCTAAATACCGGGTGTCAACGAATCTATTAGACAAGTCATAACTTCTAGAATATTAGGTGTATCAAAATGGGATTTGGTATAGGTGAATGGTATGTGAAGTTGAGAATTTTCGCATATTTTTCACTTTCCGGTCACTTCCGGTTTCACCGGAAATGACTCCGGTTTTGAATTTTTAAATGGAACACCCTGTATATTGTAACATTTTTAGATTTCTTTGACAATTCTGGATCAGAGTATGACATTTTAAAAAGTTTTTACGCCTACTGCATTTTTTTAGAGTCACTTTTAATATTGCATCTAGGTGGCCGTGATCGGACGTAAACTAATATGATGACCTCAGGTGATGTCAGAAAATTACAATCGGAAAGTTTTAGTTACTAGTATGATATATAGAAATAAGACAAGTTGGCAAAATTACATTTTCGTGTCTAACTATTATTTTTCAAATGGCGACCATTTTTTAACAAGCACTTTTCGAAAAAATGATTTTTTGACGAATCTAATGATACTAATTTATAAAAATAACATAAATTAAATAATACTGAAGAAAATACTTGATAATAATTTGTTTACTTTTGTCAAGTGTGCCATGGATAGCCATGATGCATAATATTTTGCAGTTATTTTTATCAAGTCTTCTTTGGAAAACAAAACACTCACTTAGGTAATGACAGTAACATAAGCTTTATGAGCAGACAGTAAAAGTTTCTTGATTTACGTTGAATTTCAGTTTGATTTTTCTTTAGAATAATGTATACTCAAAGTGAAAAAGTGGATATGTTATTAATATTTGGAGAATGTCATAGAAATTCAAGGAATGCTGCTGTGTTGTATGCTCAGAGATATCCCAGTCGGCAACATCCAGCCCATCAGTATGTTTCGAATCTTTTTAGGCAAGAAGGAAATCGAGTGACGGAACAGAGGTTTATCATAAATGAAGAGACAGATTAACGTTCTTGCTATGGTTGAGGTTGATAAAACGGTTTCTTTAAGAGAAATTAGTCAAGAAATGCAGATAAGTCACGATTCAACAAGAAAAATACTGAAAAAGCAAGGATATCGAGCATTTAAATATCAGTTACATCAACATTTGTATGCTGTCGATGGCGATAGACGGGTAGTGTTTTGTGATTAGCTGCTTCAAAATCATAGAGTTAACCCAAATGTTATCAACTTTATTCTATTTTCCGACGAATCTCGATTTACAAATAATGGTATGTTCAATAAGCAAAATACTACAGTGAAAGTAAATAAATTATTATCAATGGCACACTTGACAAAAGTAAATGAATTATTATCCAGTATTTTCCTTAGTAATATTTAATTTATGTTCTTATTTTTAATCCAATCTCAATCAATCAATCAAAAATAAATTAGTATCGTTAGATTCTTCGAAAAATCCTTTTTTCGGAAAGTGCTTGTCAAAAAATGGTCACCATTTTAAAAATAATAGGTAGTCACGAAAATGTAATTTTGCCAACTTGTCTTATTCCTAACTATCATACTAGTCACCAAAACTTCACGATTGTAATTTTCTGACATCACCTGAGGTCCTCAGATTAGTTTACGTCCGATCATGGTAACCTAGATGCAATATTAAAAGTGACTCTAAAAAAATGAAGTAGGCGTAAAAACTTTTTAAAATGTCACATTCTGATCCAGAATTGTCTAAGAAATAAAAAAATGTTAAATATAGTGTGTTCCATTCAACAATTCAAAACCGGAGCCATTTCCGGTGAAACCGGAAGTGACCAGAAAGTGAAAAATATGCGAAAACTTTCCTCTTCGCATACCATTTACCTATACCAAATCTCATTTTGATACACCTAATATTCTAGAAGTTATAACTTACTGATAGATTCGGTATACAGACAAAATTTTTTGCAAATTGAAACATGAATGGCCGTGACTGCGTGAGTCACATGCAATGCGTGTGGCTCAAGAACGTTATTCTGGTCTTGGTGCTCTGAGAGTTGCATGGAACTCACAGATATAGACATGAAAAAAAAAACACCCGTATTACAAATTCCAGGGGAATGATGATTCCAGTGCATTTTCAACATTTTTCCTCTGATTTGGCGGTCAATGTGTAAAATATTACAATTCGCTGCATGACATCAAAGAAAATCGCATAATATACTTTTCGTCGTTGATATACTCAAATTACTCCGTTCCAAAAATTATAGTCTCAACTGTCAAACATTACTTTTCAGTTGTCTGAAGCTGTACTTATCATGTTGGAAATAATATGGTACTCACCCAAGAAAGGGTTGTAGGTATTAGGCTGGAACAATTCCTGGGGTTTATAAAACAGAAACCGGAATGGCAAAAATATTTTTACATCTGGCCTCTCCTGTAAAATGGACTTGTCTACTTTTTTGGCATTCCGCAGTTGGCTAACGCAAATGGCGTCTCTTCTAGGTTTGTTGCAGATGGCATCCAGTGGATTCATTACCTGTTGACAGTATTGTGAATGTTATTTATTGATCTGATGCGTAATAGCATACCTACCTTATGTTCCACCATTGAACCCAAATATATACATATATTTACATTTCTCTATTTGAATGTGCATATTTATATTTTCGTGATGCTAAAATATAATTGACAATCCAAATACCACGCCACTGAGATCTACCAAATACTATTCGACTATCCTCTCATTCATGTTCTTATGATAACTATCGATAGTACTAATTGGCGCCCAACGTGGGACCATGGGAAAATCGCTTAAGGAACGATTTCTGGGCTCGTTAAATAGATATTGGTAGAGATGATGATGTAAGGTTTAGGATGTTTATTAGAGGTTTTGTTTTGCATATTTAGATATTTCGTATTTTGAAGTGATCGAGTACTTTCATATGAATACATGGAATTATTGAAATCAGTACCCCTTAATTTACAATAGTGGGGATGACGACATCAACCCTTTTGAACCCTTCGCACTTTCCACTGAACCCACGAATTGTAACTGATGATATTTTTGAATATAAGCTCAATGAAATATGATTAAGTTGAAAGGGAATAAGAAGCACGTGGGTCTAGCTTCGGAGGTTTAGCTACTCTGCTATAGAGCATATTAGCCAGATCAGTAACTTCCATTCCTTACACGAATCAACTTTTATTCGGAATATCATTTAAACTTCAAGAGCCAAGATGCCGATGCGTTACCAAAACAAGATAATAATTTGAAAATAGCAATAATAATATTTGATCATTCTATTTTTACATGCCATTTATTCATAACTAAATTTCTCTATAAAGAGTTCAATGAGCCCAAGTTGGTATTTTTGAATATACATTTTTGTTGATCGGCTTCTTCTAAGCTTGACTGTATGATTTTTCTTCAAATATGTTTCACATAATTATATGGCATCTCACCTTCGTAGTCCATATCAAGGACAAGATGTGAAGTTTTGATATGACGATATATTATATATATATATATATATGACGTTATATCCACACAAACCACCAACATAATTGAAGGTTTATGGGTTCTTCTATGCACGTGAAACGGTTTATTCGTGGTACCACAAACACAGTAGAGTATTTACTATAAAAACTTGCTTACGTATATTTTTGAGATATTGGAAATTGGCAGCAAAAATTAGTTTTTTAATAGTTTTTGCAACACTTTGTACTGTCCACTCGATTACCGTAAGTTTCTATTTTCTCTCCCCTCAACAAATTCGTTAACCCTAATTGTGATATTGGAGCTACATGTGTGTTAACAACTTATGCCTAAAGCCTAATGATTCGTCTATGCCACCCACTCTTTAGATAACCGTTTCTACTTTCGCTATAGTACAATGACAATCGCTATAATGCCAGTATATCCACAACAATAAACATCACCATAAGTGAGCGCTGAGTTTGCTTCTATGATGTGTGAATGAATATCTTCCAAGCTATAACCCACTTCCAAACATTCAATAATGTGCCGCTGAGAATTATCCATATAGAGCAATATTTATCTCCAGCATAATACAACCAACATGCTACTGGGATATCACTCACTTAAAATTAATATTTTCAACACTGTGCCTAAGGGAAACTCCCACGCAGCAAACACTCATTTTAAAATCTTCGTATCCTGGAACGGTGGAAAAGCATTTATAGTGGTGCAAAGTGTCTTGGAATTTACCCCTGGGGGATATATTTCCAACTGAATCTAAATTTTGGAGCTAGTCGTTGGCGAGTCTTGTATGATTCACTGTTGGATACAATTTAGAGTGCTGATCCTGAGTGGCTGTAGATAGTATTAACAAAAAACACACTAGCAAATGGGAACACGAGTCTCAGAGAGGAAGAAAGCGGAAGCAGTCGGGTTTGAAAAACTATTAACTAGGCGGGTTAGCGAGTCATACTACTGAGATCAGCCAAGCTTGGTCTTGACGGTGCTACTGCATCACACCAGTATAATAATTATTATGATTAATTAGGATTTGTAGCTTTCTCAAATTTGTGACAATAAGCGGTCTCTTTCATATATCCCCACAGGAAAAAATCATGCGAAGATAAATCTACGTGTAGATATTAAACGACCAGGGAACGTGGTCCGGAGAAATTGTGTCACTGCCCATGCATTGTGACTCGAACAACCGTCCTGTTTTAATCAAATTTAGAAGGAAGTTGCAGAACTGTCCGTATAATTTGATTTTGCAGAAGCTGTAGGTATTTGACAGGGTTTAGGTTACCTTCGATAAAGAAGGAACCTATGATATAGTCTCCTAAAAATTCTTGTCCAAACAGATTTTGTGGGAACGTATATGAATACTCAGAGACCAATATCGTACAACAGATCGATTACGTTTCCTATGTAAAGAAAACGATGACTCGTCTGTAAATAATACGTTTTTCAAGAAAATTCATTTGCCATTCTGTTTTTCTGGTTTTTCCGCTCGTCTAATATAGTCCTTGGGAAAAATTTCCTGAGTTGTTGGTACTTTATAACAATGTTATCCATTCCTTTTCAAAATATTTCTAACAGTTCTTCCATTCCTATCAATTTGGTCAGCAAATTGTCGGCTCGTTACGAAATACACTGGCACAGCGGCATATACATCTATTTCCCCATTTTGACGCTCTTCATTAATTGAATTTACAAGTGGTTCATCGATATTTTTACACTCCCGGCAGTTCTAAATACATCCACATTTCTTAAACTGTTGAATAATTCGAACAATGGGGAATCTGACAGAATTGGCCTATTTTCGAATGTAATAATAAACAAATTCATTGTTTCTTCAATAGAGTGACCTCCAAAATGCCACATTAAAATTTGTATTTTTTTTCTTTCTGAACATTTTAGAATTCGCAAGAAATGATTTTAATTTCATTCGTTATGAGCTTAGCTTACATTCGCAACTTTGAATATTGTAATTGCGACTAAGACTGAAAGCTGCAACATGAATTGTGCTATGGCTCGAGACACAACAGTAGTATGGGGGGAAATTCTACAGTGGTCTAGTTGAATACTTGATTATCCATCGCGTATATCTGAAATATTTTGTGCTGGTCCATTAGCTCGAGTACCTCTTGGTCTAACCCATTTGGAAACCGATAGCCCGGATTTTATTTCCGATTCTGTATATCTCCTAATTTTTGAGGATCTTTGAAATGTTGATTTTCTTGGTGGATCATGAAGCCCTTCATTATATTGGCCACTTCTAGCACCTTCAATTTTTAGCTTAAAACGGTAATTTTCTGATATTTTTGTTAATTTAATTTTATTTCAAAATAATAGATTTGAAGTTGGCAGATGTCAGATACTTGTCACTCAATTCGATATTCAGTATCTCCAACATAAAAACAAAAAGAACTTTAAGCTGGATTTATAGTTTGACGGACTATAAATGTAGACGCACTGCAAAAAGATCAACTATGGAATTTATGTAAATACACTTGTTTATAAATGAACGTAAACGCATGACCTAGCGTAAGTGAAACGGACTGGAACGGACGAAAGAGTTGGCCAACTTTCATCTTTTTACAGTGCGTTTCTTGCGCCCGGCCAATCAAAAGAAAGAATTCTGTGTGATGTGTTGTCTGTGTGAAGCCATACCTTCATGTATTTCATAATCCATTGTGACACGGAAAACGAAGCATAGATAAATATTCAGAATATTATAATACAATTCCAAACCAACGCAGACTGTTTATGATTAGTATAATTTGTAGGTTATGTTGAATGTCACCTTTACCCATGTGCAAAAATTGCGTTCTGTCAATTTATTAGTTTAATAATATTTTACAGCCCGTTTGTGACTTATACAGTGCGTCTACGTTTACAGTCCGTCTAAATCCAGCTTTATGATAAAAATGCAAGTCTTTGTAACATAAGCGAATAATTGTTCTAGTCGAATCTAAATAATTATTTAAATAAAAACAATAAATAACCACGTTTTCAAAACGGACCAATAAGTATAAAATAATTTCTCCTAGCCCCATACAGATTTATATCCCCATACAGATTGTCCTGAAAATTTGTGATTGTAAATTTTCAATGACTATGAAAATAGTTGTAAGATTTGAAACAAAAAACGTGGGACGCATGCAATAGATAACAGTAAAGATTGTGGGGCTGTCGTTGAGAAAACTCAACTTCATATTATTTGGAGTGCAATAAAATTATTAGTGTCTTAGGTGAACTTCAATTATTATTTGTATGTGCCCCACGTTTTTAGTTTCGAATCTTACAACTATTTTCAAATTTTCAGGACAATCTCTATGGGGTTAGGAATCTGTTTGGGTATATAAATCTGTATGGGGCTAGTAGAAATTATTTTATACTCTTTAGTCCGCTTTAAAAACATGGTATATTAAAAAAAATATCTGAATATTTATTCATTTCATTCAACTCTGTGTCGCTCATTGCCCCTATTGAATTTTCCCTTCTGGGTGTTCGGATATTTTGGGAATGTTCTTCCGTTCTATGTTTTTATATGGTCGGTCCTCTTGCCTATTTTCTGGAGCTTTAACCTGACATTCTCCCTTGCGCGATGCATGTAAGGTCGAGAATCGCAATAGGGTTCACTATCGCGGAGCACACTCTAGATCGCAAAACAACGTCCGCTCGTTACCGGTATGTAGGGATTGTGTGATCCTATTCTCTTTTTGTGGTCTGTAAAAAAAGTCTTAAGCTCTAGCTCATCGAAAAGTTAGTTTAAAATCGATTGCATGATTTGTACCTGACCGACACGTAAGCGAGCTAATAAAAACGTGGTGATAAAATAAATAAAATAGATACGGCTTACTGACCCAACTTACCGAACGAGCATTGATGCAGGTTTACAGTAGATTCTGTTGACGGTCAATATTATTCTACATCTGATAGTTGTCATGTCAGGTCAGTACGTCATCAATAGTACTTCTTGCCATTGAAATCGCCATCGAATTTTAACTTGAAAAGTTTTTAAAAAGGCTTCCAGACTAAGATAGTAGATATACTAGGCCGATTCAACCAATAGACTGGGACATAATGCCGACACAAACTAACGTTCAGTATGTCCCAGTATGAACGTTGAGTATGTCCCAGTCTAAATGTTCAATATATTCCAGTCTAAACGTTGGTCGTTGAATCGGCCCAGTATATCTACCTAAGATCCCGCCAGAGTTAGAGATGAAACGCTTTTGTTTTGGCCAAAAATTTTAATATATCTCGTGACTCAAGAGTTGTATCGGCAAGTGTTGTATATATTCTGAAAATAGACCACTGTGTGTTTCCTCCAAAAGTCGCAGTCGCTGTCGACTGCGATCGGGTAGCCGCGACCAGGTCGTTGAGACATCACCAAAGCATTTGTAACGAAGTTACTATTTTCCCACTATACTTTATAAGACAAAAGCTCCCTGTAAGAAATAAAAGCCCTATCTCCGTTAATAATAATCGGAAAAATATCATTCTTGTCCGACATAAATTCGTGAAGCATGAATTACACATGTCGTAATAAATAGCCCTTCCGAATCGATTACGTAAAACACCTCGAAACACATAGCGAAACAAAGCAATCGTACGTCACCCGCCCCACTCTGGAGCAAGCACTTGAATCGAACGCAAAACTCGAGAATCAAAGTCTTCACTGAAGATCGCATTCATTCACGTACGAGCCAACAGTCCGATCGCCACCCAGCACAGTTGAGTCAGACAGAGAGCGCGCACCGAGCTGCGTCCACCGCGCCACCGAAATTCCCCAAGCGAGCGACAGCGGAGGGAAAGCAGTCAGTCGTTCCGAAGCAGCGAAGCCAGCCAACACGCCAGAGAGAGAGTTTTCCGCCAGAAGCACGAGAGTACAGCTGAGGCGCACGCACCGAGCTGACGTCACAAGCACGAAGGATTTTTACAAGCTGGGTAATTATTCTGTGAAAGTATAATTTGTATCGCAAACGACAGAGTCCACAAAACGGCGCGCGCATATAAGTCGTTCGAGAGGGATTCGGAAAAGAGGGAGAAGCCGGCCGTAGTTCCGTTTCGACATATTTCAAAGAATTAGTAGCTTGCCCAGCCCAGCAGAAGCAGCCACGCGTCCGGATAGTATCCAGAGTGAGAGCCAGAGACCGAAGCAGTCCACGACCGTCCCGAGCTTTGCCGAAGGAGTAGGATCGAAGTTTGGGTAAATATTGTATATCGGAAATATTTTGTAAGTACCCCAGGTGTGAGTTGCGCATGATCAAACAATAGCCGTCAGAGGCCCATATTCACTTTATTAAGGCGCTGATAAAGTTAGTCGTGTTTGAGAGCCTATACGAACCACCACGTACGCCGAGTGATAGCCCGTGACCGTCAGACCAGTATATCAGATCCGGCGAGTCATTTAGTTTCCTTTACAACAAAAGCAGGTTAGTAATGTGATACGTTTGGCTAAGTTGAAAAGCACGGGTGGAGGTCGCATAGAAGAGGTAGACATTTCTCGCGTCTCAACTTCCTGCGCTCCGACGTGACTTTATAGACAGAGATAGGAAGCACGGGTAGAGGTCGCATAGAAGAGGTAGACATTTCTCGCGTCTCAACTTCCTGCGCTCTAACGTGACTTGGTGTTAAGACAGAGATAGGAAACACGGTTGGAGGTCGCATAGAAGGGGTAGACATTTCTCACGTCTCAGCTTCCTGCGCTCCGGCGTGTCGGTTTGTAAGGGATTGTAAGCACGGGTAGAGGTCGCATAGAAGAGGTAGACATTTCTCACGTCTCAGCTTCCTGCGCTCCGGCGTGTCGGGTTTTAAGGGATTAGTAAACACGGTTGGAGGTCGCATAGAAGGGGTAGACATTTCTCACGTCTCAGCTTCCTGCGCTCCGGCGTGTCGGTTTTTCAGGGGTATAAAAATAGTAAACACGGTTGGAGGTCGCATAGAAGGGGTAGACATTTCTCACGTCTCAGCTTCCTGCGCTCCGGCGTGTCGTGTAGGGTTAAAAATAATAGTACACGGTTGGAGGTCGCATAGAAGGGGTAGACATTTCTCACGTCTCAGCTTCCTGCGCTCCGGCGTGTCTTGATCAGGAAAAGACAGAGGGAGAATAAAAGTTAGGCAGGATAGGTTAGGCCAGCCCACGTGGAGCATTACGAACTGCTATTGAAATGAGTCGCTTTGGCCGTCCGTAAAACTTGCATTTGATACCCGCTGTTGCCTTGCCCCGTTTTGAGCTTGCATACTAATCCGTACGACCCCCTAAAACTCACATTTTAATACCCGCTGTTGCCTTGCCCCATTTTGAGCTTTATTACGAATCCGTACAAACCCCCTAAGAACTCACATTTTTAATACCCGCTGTTGCCTTGCACCCATTTTTGAGCTTTATTACGAATCCGTACGATCCCCCCCCTTTTCACAAGAGCTTATGGTTATTACGTATACTCCGCCTACGTTAACACACCCTTCCCGCTTCGTGTCGCTATTTAGTGCTTGCCCTGTGTGTATTTGTTGTGATAACTTGAGGCCGCCGTCAGCCGCCATTACTGTACTTTAATGTTATTAATATACCTGTTTATCCTGTTTGTAGTATTCTTTCATTGACTATTCTGAGTAGAATTTGAACATCTAGTGCGCAGTCGCCACCCAGGTTCGAAACCCAGTTAAAGGCAAATAAAGCCTGCCTTGCTGGCCCTGTTACAGTGTCACGACTATATTGACCCCTGGAGTGTCTTTCTTCACTGAGACTGCCCGGAGCAAAAGTGGCCTTTTCCACTATAAAGCTAAAGGTGGCGCCCGAGGAAAACCGAGAATAGTGAAAAGCGCCAAAGGTTGATAATAGGGGGAGAAACCCCTTTACACATTTTAAATGCTCCTGTTTTCCTAGCTGCTGCCGAGTCGTTTCTACTAATTACCGGTCGCCGTTCGTTTAGTCGCCGGTCGCATGACCGCTCCGGGAGCGCGTTCCAATACCCCAACTCGGTTGGAGGATGAATGAAAATTTTGACATAGGGTGTCAATTGTCATTTTGATTCTTTTGGAACGGAACGAAACAAATTAGTTATTTGTCAGTTGTCATCGTCCAAAATAATTGAGAATTACATTGGAATTTAAGATATTTTTTAAGGATTTAACAATGGAAGGAATTGAAGGGAAGATTCTTGCCATTACTGGAGTACTGAAACAATTTGTAAATACTATTTTATCTGTAAGTGAGCCAGATTCGGATTCTGACGAAGAGCTTTTGGATATGGATTTATTTTGAAGATTATTAAATATAACCTATAACTTAACCTTTAATCACTTCTAACTATAATGTGCAATGCGCATGCGTTTGAATTATTCCAATGTTTTCACGGACTTTCGAGTTCGTGAAAAAGTTGTTCATCCGATTAAATCAACCGGAGTATAGGAACGACTTTCACGAGATAATAAGTGGGAATCCACCGAGTTTATGAACGGTTAGGATGAAAAGTTGGAGTATTGGACCGCGTCCCGTGAAACAAGCGGTTTTGCGCTGTGACAAGTATCTTTCACTGTATTTTTTCCACAGCAGAGTAGAAATACGTTTATAGTTATGGCAGGTATATACTAGTTTGTAATTGTCAGTTATAACAACACTATTACATTTTAATTTTTTATAAGAACCGTAGATATGGATTCAATAGATGATTAACAACTGGTGCATCACATATCCAAGTGCT
Organism: Gonioctena quinquepunctata; assembly: GCA_018342105.1. Classification (NCBI taxonomy): domain Eukaryota; kingdom Metazoa; phylum Arthropoda; class Insecta; order Coleoptera; family Chrysomelidae; genus Gonioctena; species Gonioctena quinquepunctata. The sequence goes on along the minus strand of JAFIRS010001806.1, from coordinate 275,793 downwards.
CCAGTACTGTATGATTCGGAAAACGTGTCATATAAGTTACATACGAAGAAGGAAATGATATGGATGGAGATTGCGTTTTAATACAGTTGGTAAATTTCTTTGGGAAATATATTGTAACAAACACAAGTACACAGAGCGAACAAATGAAAATAGAAACATCATTTAATTCTTCCATCCTGCCAAGTTTCGGTGCCTTCGTTAGAAAAGTAAGTAGTGTATGAACCTACTTCGTACCTGAAAACCTTCGGCACGATGGAAACCCCCTGTGTCTACCAAAAAAAATATATTTTCAGTCGGCATTGGGTAACTTGTGTCTTCTGTACCCTTGTCGTCTTGGATTGTTCACAATATATTCCTTGCGCAACATGTTGTGTAGACAACAACAAGCACAAATAACTAAGTCAACAGTCGATGGTTTGACGTTGATTGGAGTTAAGAAAATTCGAAATACATGGCATAAAATACCAAAACCATTTTCAGTGACCATTCTTCCTCGAGATAGTTTGTAGTTGTACTTGCTTAATAATTAAGCAATATCAGAAGAATCGACTTTTCAAAAATATTCACACTAATTGAAAGGCATAAACTCGCAAACAAAAAAAACAGCTGTTTATAAAATGGCCAGCTAACAGAATGGCGACTGGCGAGGCCGAGGAAAACAGGTGGGTCGTGGCGACCTGGTCGCGGCTACCCGGCCGCACTCGTTAGACACTGCGACTTTTGGAGGAAACGCTTCGTGCGCCTACGTCATTGAGCGGGGGAGAGGGGGTGAAAAATGCCTCGAAATTAGTCAACGGAAAGGTTTACACGAGTTATTTATGCGTCATCGTGTGGATATTGAGATGTTCTAAAAGGATAGCTAAGTAGAAAAAAAAATAAGTTGTCGAGTGAAAAGCTGTGCCGTGTGATAGTTAACAAAATTGCTTGTTTCAGGTAATGCCGCACAATTACAGAATTATTCAGCGCCAAGGCAGTGAGAAACGGCTCGAGCGCTCAGGCCGGTTCATACCGAATCAAACGAGCGCCAGAACTTATCACCCCAATAATTTTTTGGAACGGAGTTCCTTTACGCGGCTTGCGGTAGGTGTTGACTAGTAGAAATAGTCACGTAAGAAAAAAGCGTTATGCTTCCCATCAAACGGAACATGACATGGGTACCCAGGGGGAGGAGGATAGCCCCATCGGTTCGCCGATGCCTCTCCACATGGTGTTGGACTCTGAGGGGCGTGGTACTAGATAGTGGACCAATGGCAAACAACCCGTAATTCGGTAGAGACGGGGGAGTCCTTCATCCAATGGGTCCGGATGATTGTATTCCCTGCCTGACTTGGCGGGGAGCGGCGCATCAACCCGCTCGGGTACTGACATCCCATAGCCAGTACCCAATACCCATTACCCAGCGCGTTGATTGGGCGTATCCCAATCTCGGGTCGTGCCAGGCTAGGCCGAAAGGTATAACCGATAGATTGTTGATCCAACTCGTTGGGTAAATCCGCACTCGAATATGTCTCTTTCTATTATATACGAGTCTGTGTGACAAGCATCCAGCTCTTGCTCATACGATTCCGAAGGTGTATGAAAACCATCCAAACTGCTGTTCTGCTTGCGGGAACTTTAAAATGACACATGAGCGGTAGGATATCTATGCGGATACAAGTGTGATATTATAGTGGAGTGGTAATACGTGGAAGATATTTTTGTTTCTTTTATATTTCTATATAACGTGGGTTTAGATGATTATATGCTTTTTTTGGACATAATGTTTTTTGTATGCCGAAGTTGGATTAATGGTTCACATTGAATATGTGGAACGTCAATTTGATATAATATAACGAATAGTATTATCAGGAATAAAATACCTTTTACTGTGGCGGAGGAGTTTGGAAAAAAGATATATAGGTATACAGGGTGTCCCAAAACTCAACATCATCCAATGGAGGGCTGATAGTCCAGCTCATGACTGACCAGAATATCACAATATGACCTCAGTAAAATATTGATAGTTTTGGAGATATTGGCACTTTTCTGAATTTCGTGAAAATTGAAACCTTTGATCAGTATTTCGAGTGCCGCAGGTACAAAACTTCATAGTTTAAGATTATAATTTTTGTTATGCAACCTGTAATAACCCTTCTACTGATTACAATCCAAAATAAAAAATTTGGTGCAATACCTTTGGAGAAAAAAAACATGTTTGCCCGATTCACGAGTTAATTTATTTTATTAGCTTACTTAGACTCTTCATACTGTAAACAAAATCACCATGCGAGCCTGGCAATTTATTTAAAAAAAATGCTCATTCGGTGTAGTTTTTGACATGATACAACATTCACTATCTTCCACTTGAGGAAAAAATATATTCCTAGTTTACTGCAATACGAGCTCATTGTGAAATTATTTCAATAATTAGGAATTCGAATGAAAAGACTTGGTGAATTGAAGTGACAGGTATTTATTGGCAACTAAACAAAAGACAAGAAAAAAATCAAAGATTGTGTTCAAATTGCCTGCCACCAAGTCGAATGCAAACGTGGCATCTTTTTGAAAACGGCACTTATTTGGAAAGCTGCTTCATTAATACGACGTCCCAAGTCATGTTCATCATTTACTGGGTTTGCATTGACCTTCTCCTTTATGCAACCCCAGTAGAAAAAATCTAGCGGGTTTGAATCAGGAGACCGGGGAGGCCACAAAATGAGACCAAGACGGCCGATCCATCTCTGTGGATAAGTTTGATCCAAATAATTTCTCACTGGTCGTGCGTAATGAGCTGGACAGCCGTCATTTCGGAACCACATTACCCTGCGTATTGCCAAAGTACATCTTCTAAAAGAGTAGGCAGTTCGTTTTCTAAAAAATCGCGATAAATTTCCCCGTTTAGAATGTCAGGTAATTCAAAAGGGCCAATTATTGTACCTTTCCAGATGCCGGTCCATAGATTTACTTTGAAGCGATATTGTGACTTTTGTTCTCGCATTGCCTGTGGGTTTTCAAGAGCATACGTATGAAGATTGTGCATGTTCATGAAGCTATCTTTTGAGAATGTGCTTTCATCTGCCCATAAAATGTTATCTATGAACTCTGGGACTTCTCTATGTTTCTGCAGCATTCTTTGGCAAAACTGGACACGTTTTGCAAAGTCATGAGGAAGCAACTTTTGCACACGTTGCACGTGATATGGGTGGTACTGATACCTTCATGTAATTCTGTTTACAGTGGATTCAGGTATCCCTGTACGGCTTTCAAGTGCTCGCGCCGAAGTAGTCGGATCATTTTCAATCTCTTGTAAGACTGCGTCATCGTAATCCGTACGTGGTCTTCCAGTCCCAACGCAAATGTGAGGCAATCTGCCTTCCGCATACGCTTGATGAACATTTATGAACACGCGATGATGAGGGTGTCTCAAAGCATCCGGTATCTTTCGCGATAGAGATTAGCTGCAGCAGTACCATTACCTCTACATTCCCCATAAATTTAATGCATGTTAGCGTATTCCTGAGACTTATACTGGTATGGCATAATACTTTTTTTTCTCCACAGGTATGGTAGCAATCATTTTATTTTGGACTGTAATCAATAGGAGGGTTATTACAGGTTGCATAACAAAAATCAGAATCTCAAACTATGAAGTTTTGTACCTGCGGCACTCGAAATACTGATCAAAGGTTTCGATTTTCACGAAATTCATAAAAGTGCTAATATCTCCAAAACTATAAATATTTTACCAAGGCCATATTGTGATATTCTGGTCAGTCATGAGCTGGACTATCAGCCCTCCAAAGGATGACATTGAGTTTTGGGACACCCTGTATTTTTTTTTCTTTATGTTCTGGTTCCCACGAAAAGGGATATCCTGTAATGTTCAGAGAACATCGTGGGAACCTAGGAAAAGAAGGTAGGAGTTGGTGTTCTTCTTAAATTTCTGAAGGTTGTATGCCTCGGGGAACACCTCCCTAGGCAATGAGTTCCAAAGCCTCGCTGTTCGTTGGATGAACGAGTCTTTGGAAAGTGATGTTCTGCAGGTCTCCAAAGTGACCACGAAGGGGTGTGATGACTGAACTTGACGGGTTAATCTCGAAGAGACTGCCAAAGCAGGAACGATTGTTGATATTTCAGAAGAGCATCGCCCATGAAAATATCTATAAAATAGAGACAAATCGCCAACTTTTCTACGGTGTTCCAGACAAGTGAGCGAGTTTGTAAGCGAGGCATCACCGACGAGACGAATTGCCCTTTTTTGGACAGAATCCAATAGCCTCAGGATATGTTTAGGTGCCGCACTCCAAATATGGGAACAATATTCCAGGACAGGTCGGATCTGTGCCTTATAGATCATAAGCAGCTGACTGGGGGTGAAATAGCTCTTGGCACGAAACAGAAAACCAAGTTTTTGGGATGCACTTTTGGCAATGGACCTCACGTGATTTTCCCAGGAAAGGTTATTGCTGATAGTAATACCAAGCATCGATATGGATGGCTTCAGTGGTATGGTTACTCCTGACAAAGTTATGTTAGGCACAGTGAGTTCGGCTTTTCTAGAGAAAAGACATGCTTGTGTTTTGTTTGCATTGAATTCTACCAAGTTATTAGATCCCCATTCGAGAATTGTTGCTAAGTCCATATTTATATTATTAACATTTCTTCCTCGTTCATTTCTGGTTTCACGGGCTGATATAGGGGCCCTGGAAGAGAAAGCGGTACTATCATCGGCAAAGCTGTGTACTGGACATGAAGTTGCTTCCAACAGGTCGTTGATGTGAAGTAGAAATAGTGTTGGTGCGAGAATGGATCCTTGCGGAACACCAGCATTTATGAGTAGAGTGTCAGATGAAACTCCATCGACCACTACATGGAGAGACCTGTTTGAGAGAAAACTAGCAAGCAGAGAACACAGCTGAGGGGGCAAGCCATAAGACGGAAGCTTGGCGAGGAGTCCCTGGTGCCAAACTCGATCGAACGCCTTGGAGATATCTAATGCTACAGCTAAAGTTTCTCCATACTTTTCAATAGATAGCTGCCATATATGTGAGACGTAAGCGAGCAGGTCACCAGTTGATCTCTGATGGCGGAAGCCATATTGCCTATCGTTGACAATTCCTGAGTCTTCCAGATATTTCATGAGCTCGATGTTGATGGCTTTTTCCATGACCTTTGAAATAATAGATAGCAGTGCGATAGGTCTGTAGTTGCTAGGTAGGGCCTTTTTGCCTTTTCTAGGGACTGGCTGTACTCTTGCAATTTTCCAATTGGACGGAAATACCCCCAAATTGTAAGAGTGGTTGAACAACTTGCAAAGAACAGGTGTTAGTTCGGGGGCACATTTCTTGAGAATAATCGGCGGGATTCCGTCAGATCCACAGGCTTTGTTGGTGTTGAGACCCAGCAAAATCTTTCTGATAGTACGTTGGCGAAAGGTGATCTCGGGCATGTGACTGTCAATAGGTGTAATGTTCGGGGGTTGTTTTCCCGATGAATCCAGAGTGGAATTTCCAGCAAATAGGTGCGCAAAGATATTGGCTTTTCCTGGGCAGTCGTTGCTAGTGTTCCATCTTCTTTGGTTAGGGGAGGAAATGAGCTGGAAGTGAAGTTTCTTCCCACAGCTTTGGTGAAAGACCAAAATGAACGGGATCCGTTAGGACATTCAGCAAGTTTTGATCTTATTTTGGCTTTGTGGGCATCTTTTGAGCATTCTATTGTCTCTTTACATATGCCTCTAGCCTCGACATATGCTGCTCTGGTCTCAGGGCCCGGATTTTTTAGCCATCGATGGTATGCTGCCTGTTTGGAAGTCCACAGCTCTAGAGCAGTTTCTGTTAAACCAGGTCTTATCGGATGATGTTCTTCTTTCGGTATTCGGTATGTAAGTTTGCATCCCCAACATGATGATTTCAGAAATTGTCTCAGCACATCGTGTTGGATCTACTGAAGAGAAACAAACTCTCTTCCATGGAAACGCTGAGAAAAACATACGAAGACCTTCCCAGTCGGCCGAATTGTAATGCCACATGAGACGGGGTGGTATTGTACAGCTCGATGGTAAATGGAAAGAGCATGTTGTGGAGATGAGGGTGTGGTCAGAGTTTCCAAGTGGGGCACAAACTTCTATTCTATACGGGTCAGGATTGGTGGAAAAGATCTAGTGTATTGGCAGACTGGTTGTTGACATCAGGGATGCGGGTTGGTAGCTCGACCAGTTGTTCTAGACCATGAGTGATGGCGAAGGCCTCGGCTTGACGACCTGCATCATCTGTTTTGTTAGAGAATTTGAGCCAGGCAGCGTTATGTACATTAAAGTCTCCCATGATTATGGTTTCAGCTGTTGGATGGTTCTCCTGAATGTAGTCCAGTTTGAGTGATAAAAACTCAAAGATATATAGTATAGTCCAAGATCCCAGAGCCGACAAACCTACGTCATTTTAGCTACGTTAAAGTATGCTTATATTCTGACACTTAATAGACTGAGACAGCCGAGCGGTCTAAGGCGCCAGATATAAGCGATTTAAGCTCTGGAAATCGAAAGAAAGCGCGGGCTCGAATCCCACCACCCAAAGTTTTTTTTTAAATTTTTTCCCTTCGAAATTGAGAAATTATTTGTTTTTTTTTTCTATTCGAATATTCGTCCCAAAACAAGTCATTTCTCAATTTCAAGCAAAAGAAAAATACGTCCGTGGTGAGATTTGAACCCACGGCCCGTTTTGAGATCCAGAGCTTAAATCTGTTAAAGCTTGCGCCTTAGCCCGGCTATCTCGCTATATTAAGTGTCAAAATATCAGCATACTTTAACGTAGGTTTTATGTACCTTTTTGTACTTGCTACCTGTAAAAGGGCCCCGCTTTTAAGCTAGTAAGTACGAATACATTCTTATTTCACACTAGTCATACTCAGAATTTCAGCTTTTCTAAAATGACGTAGGTTTGCCGGCTCTGGGATCTTTCTCTAATAGGTATTGCATGGTATAATTAATGACAATTAAATATGATGGAATAGAAAACGCCAACTTTCGAAGGAAAATTATTGAGAAACTATATAACGTGTGTTTAGATTATTATATCGTTTTTTGGGCATACATTTTTGTATTCCGAAGTTGGATTAATAGACCAGGGTCGTAATTTTTGAAACCAAAAAAATAATAGTAGGATGAAACGTTTTGGAAAAGGAAGAGAATATAACAAAAGTGAAAGGAAAAATAATTTACCGGCGATCTGAGGTAGGGAAGTGGAAGGGGGTGAGTTTTTAAGGGTAATAAACGGTTAATCTCGATTTCCGGCAAAACTACAAATTCTATGGAAAAAAGTTGGCAAAGTTGTAGGTAATAAAAGATCTACAACTTTTGTATTCACACTTTTTTCACATAACCTCAAAATTTATGTGAAAAATTGAAATAACCAAGTTTTTGGTTTTTTATTTTTATCTTTTACAAAAAAAAAAATTCCACGAAATTTAGTGAAAACTTACCTTTTTATGTCCCAAACACCCTGTGATTTATTTGATTTAAATATTTATTTTTTCACTTTATTTTGACTTAATATGGAAAAACCACCCTAATTTTCAATCGAAAATTCTCGCGTCAAAATATCAGCTTTTTATAAAAAGTCGGTGGGCTTTTCATTCGTTGAAATCTCTACTTTCTGATGATGAAAAGAAAGATATACATTACTATGTTCTCAGAAAATACAAAGAAATAACAGGTAGTAAGGCCCAGACCCTCCTAGCCTCTTCCCCACTTCTCTTTGAAATACCTATTGATGAGCTAAAATTTTCCGTAGGTCACTCAGGTATATAAGTTATCTCAAAAGAGCAATAAATAGGCATCTACGCATATAATTTAAAGAAGATTCTACAACTTTCTCAATATATTGTAGATTTTCGGATTCGAGTTTTTTTCTTTTTTTTACCATCAGAAAGTAGAGATTTCAACGGATAAAAAGCCCACCGGCTTTTTAAAAAAAAGCTGATATTTTGACGCGAGAATTTTCGATTGAAAATTAGGGTGGTTTTTCGATAGTCGATAAGTCAAAATAAGGTGAAAAAATAAATATTTCAAATCAAATAAATTACAGTGTGTTTGGGACATAAAAAGGTAAGTTTTCACCAAATTTCGAAGGAAATTTTTTTTTTGTAGAAGATAAAAATAAAAAACCAAAAACTTGGTTATTTCAATTTTTCACATACATTTTGAGGTTATGTGAAAAAAGTGTGAATACAAAAGTTGTAGATATTTTTATTACCTACTTTGCTATTCAACTTTTTTACATAGGACTTGTAGTTTTGTCGGAAATCGAGATTAACCGTTTTTTACCCTTAAAAACTCACCCCCTTCCACTTTCCGACCTCAGATCGCCCGTAAATTATTTTTCCTTTCATTCATATTATATTTTCTTCCTTTTCCAATGGGTTTCATCCTACTAATATTTTTTTTCACTTTTAACCATTTTTAAAGGCTTTGGAACTGGTCTTATAATGGTTTACATTGAATATGTGGGCACGTCAATTTGATATAATATAACGAGTAGTATTATCATGAATGAAATACATTTTACTGTGGCGGAGGAGTTTGGAAAAAGGATATATAGGTATAGTATTGCTTGGTATTACGTGACGATTTCTACCAGTCAACACCTACCGCAAGCCGCGTAAAGGAACTTCGTTCCTGACGTGGGTCCCCCGACCGCACACGATTTTTTAAAAAGAAATTCGGGACATTTTTTCCAGTATTGCCACCTGATCTATATACACTATTGCAACCACTCGGCTAGCATATGCAGCTCAATTTAGTTTTATATACACGTACGGAGGATTTGTTGGGAGAATATATATACCAGCACCAGATTTATATACATTATACACATTTTTATTTTATATAATATACACTATATTAAAAAAAACAGTATCTGAGAATAATTACAAACTATCAGTTATAAAAGACTGCGAAAGACTAGTACAATCTCAAATAACAATATTATGGTCGACTTTTCAAAAAATAGATAACGTCTGTACAAAAATAGTTTTTCTACATAAAGGTTTGTCTGAAATACAAATTATTGTTTAAATAAGATATTCTAGAAATCTAAATAGTTGAAGTGATTGAAAAATTGCAACAATAATTATAAAGTTTTTGAGCAGGAGTTTCTAATACTGATTGAAACTATTAAATTATGTATTGCAAATTTTTCTCCATTTTCGAAACATATGTACAACTTTTCGGGGCACGATAGCACCAAAGTTTGGGCTTGAGTACTAACTATAACCAAAGTTGGTGTTATGGAAGGACAAAAAAAAACTGGTTAGTGTGAAGAATGGAGGTAGGAGCCTATACTTACCTTAAATAATTATGGCGAGATAAAAAACCATTATGTACTGATAAATAATATAAATTACAATAAAGAGAAGTAACAAGGGAGCAAACAACTGTTTTTGAATGGCAAGATCGAAAAAATTTTTTCTCGTCGTAGCAAATCCAACAAAATTTGGTAAAGGTAACTTGGTGAAGTCTTGGACACTCTATAGGGAATACAGAATTCAGATGGTATTCTAACACCATGAAGGTACATTCAGCGCATACATATATTCTAACTTACTATTTCAAAGAAATAAGATTTCAAAATTTGAATTTGTACGATTCCTATTTTCAAGAAGTAGGAAAAATAACCATTGATAATATTGAAGTAGATGATAAAATATCTTTTTCAGCTGACAATATTCAGGGTAAGCAGACTAACTGATATCTTTTCGCGAATATCCCACCATGCATCAGAACAATAAAGGAGTCAGTCGTGCTGCCAACGCATTGTAAAATTTCCCCTAAGAGTCAAACCAAACACTAAGATCTATGGAAACCTGGTACCTAACTAAAAAAACTGATCTATTTTATCTTAGAAGGTGGAACGATTTTTGATGAGGCAAGTCTGGACGATAAATAGAACCAATGATCAGTTCCTTATATTTTTTGTTGTAGGTACCAGAGTTTCTGGATAACATTTGTACGATGTACTTTAACTTTATACTCAGGTGAAGTCGAGTCAAAATATGATTTGACCTAATGCTTAAATATCTGACAAGTCCAAATTTTTCAATAGATCCAATATCCTGATTCCTGAGTTTTGCTGATCTGGCGAAACATGTCTGAATAATATAAATTCAGATAATTGTTGGTGACAGATTCCGAATGAAATGAAGTTGCAAAAAACAACAATTACAAACACTTATTCGAATCACATTCACATATACTTATCCCCAAATGATAACTACCAAACTAGAACTGGACATAATGGATCGTTCCATCTCACCTGCCCTTTTTTGCAATATTTGGAGTTTCATTCCAATTTTGGGTTTGGCATTCATTCTATCGATGTATCTATGAAAGAATTGAATATGAATTTTGTGTTTTCGAACTAATTTCTGTTACATTTTTCATAGGTATTGTAAACTCAACCGAAAAGAGTTCAACTTTGCGAAAAACCCAGAAGAATACAGCGAGGTGATAAAAAACATGTGTCGAAAGAAAATGTACCAAAAGCTATCAGTTGAAGAAAAAAGTGTTATATAACCAAGGAACCATTCCTCATATAATACTCATGAAGTGAATGTACAGCAAAAAATTGAATAAACAGTACAAATAAAAATAATCATTAGTTTGCTTGTGTTGTTTGTTTGACCGTGATGGAAAATATTTTTGGTCAACGTTAAATATTTATTTGGTATAATTCTTGAGTGCAATTCTTTTGAGTTACCAACCTTTTTCTCAGCACATAGAGGGTAACATGAGCTAGAACTTACGCTGGTACCATGACGTACATCAGTCGTACGACAAACGTGACATGTTCCTTAATTGTAAAAACACGTCATAGCTATTGATTAGTGATTCTGCCACAAATCCATCATGTTTTGTTGTTTGATGTAGTGTGGTTCGGACTTCTAACTCTAGTGACCTTGAGCAGGTTATTTTTGTACCTGCTTGAAAGCATGGCGATCTGTCCCAGAATCGGCATAGGCACTCTACTTATTCTTTGTTTTCAATTCGGTTTGAAATAGAACCGAAAAATATTTGGAAAATTATTTCGATGCCCAGCAAAAGTCAGGTGAGTACTCGTTCCACGTATGCTTCACGATCTATTAAAAAATTGACTTGCCATACACTCAACCTCTATCGACTCATATCATATTTTGACCCCACTAGTAACCTATATCGTTATATCAGGCACGTGATCCCCGCAGGTGGGAAAACTGGGTGGAACCGGTGGTAAATCGGCGTGAGTACCGACCTGGAAAACCAGATTCATTCCTATGACTATGTGGAACAAAAAGTGGCAGTGGAAGAGCCAGAAACCGGGGTTGTCTGCTCTGAACCTGAGTACTACGTATCCGTTGTTGGGTACAGCGATTGTGTCTTTGCCGGGAGGCAGGTTGAACTGTCTGTGCAGCAGCCCTTTCCTGTCGAGATCGAGAGCGTGTTTCAAGTTGATTTTCTTGACGTTTCTGTCGGGCGATCTGCCTATACCTATGACGTTGAAGGAGTAGCCGTGGAGGTGGAAGGGATGACTCAGATTTGGTTGTTGAACTAGAAATAAGAGGTAATTTCAAATAAACATGTCGATATCGATGATATATCAACTGGAAATATGTTGCGGATTGAAGTATTCGTGTGGTACTTTAGGATTGTTTGTAACGTTTCATTTCAATCAAAGGATAATCGAGTTATCTCAATGGAAAATTACATAGCAAGGAACATGTTAATTATCTTGATACTTTAGATTTCAAATATTGAATTATATCGGACTTTTAATACGACTAAACTTACTATAAATCCGAGAGAAATATAGCGTCGCCGCTTTATACTCGCTTTCATCATACATAGAAACAATTTTCATTATATTATGTAGATATACAGGGTTGTAAACTAACTCGTTGCACTCCTGTGAAGGGTGTATACTGTCATTTCATAACGAATCACAGAGGTTAAAAATAAAAATAAATCCTGATGAAAATATTCTTTGGTCAAATTCATCCATATTTTGAAAACCAATGCCCGCCTAACCTAACCTAAGCTGTAATATCCAAACTGGTAGATGAAGCCAGAACTGGTAAATGAAGTCAGCATACATTAAAGCAGCTAACAAACCACAATTATGGAAAAATTATTTGTAAGGCAATGAAACACACGAATTTAATTCGCACGAAAAGTAAACAAAATCGACTTGACAGCAAACCTCTACCTCTACCTGTGAATTTGAAAGCTGTCTACGAACGACATAACGTTTATCAGATTTGATTACTGTTTTCTGATTGGTTGGTGAATGAAAGATCTGTAAAGCCTACCCTGTATAATACCCATCGCTAAGAAGAATTTTAGTTGATAGGAACAAAAATTATATAAGATCAAATTGTTACTAGAATCTGTAATAATGGCTTTTGAAAATCACAGCCGGAAAAAATTAGGAATAACCATCGCGAGGAAGACTGATTGAAAATAATAATGAATTTGATATTGAATTTACACTTTTTACTGAATAAGAATGAATAATAAGGTTAATAGCCTCACAACATATTTAACCAATAATTAACAGAGTAATATATCATTAGAAATGGACTTTTCTGGAATGAATTCTGAATAATCTTCCAATTGACGTTTTTGAATAAATTTCTGTTTTTTTCATAGGTATTGTGAACTCAACCGAAATATCTCAACTTTGCCGAAAAACCCTATAAGAATATAGCGAGAAAAAACATGTATCCAAGAGAAAATCCTTGAATATAAGTGCAATATATACCGATTAGTGTTTTTTGATTGGCTGGTGAATGAAGGATCTGTGAAGCCTACCCTGTATGATATCCATCACTGGGAAGAATTTTAGTTGATAGGAACAAAAATTATATAAGATCAAATTGTTACTGGAATCTGTCCAAGGGCAAGTTATAATAATAGCTTTCGAATCATCACAGCCGGGAATAACCATCGCGAGGAAGACTAATTGAAAATAATCATTAATACATTTGATAATGAATTGACACATTCTACTATATAGAATAAATAATGGGGGTGAAAGAATCACAACATATTGAACCAATAATCGACAGCGTATCTCGTTAGAAATTACTTAAGTGAATCTTAGCGGGGTAGACCAAAAGATTGGTATTGCACCCTTCGTTATTTTAAATTTCAACATATGATTATCATTCCAGAACGTCTCCAATTAATCTTCATCCAACACAGACGGCTATTGAAATTATTATGCACATAAATAAAGGGCTAATATGTCCAATTGCAAAATTCGAATTGAACTCTTTGAGGCACCAGTAGTCATTCAAAATTAAATATTTTGTGTACGATTATATACAGTTAAAAATGTAACAAATCATTCAGACATTCAATCTTTAGAAGTTAATCAGATCTCATCTCTTGTGCGCACCCAAAGTCAGTAAATGTGTACTTTATAAATTAAACCAGTGTGAATCGCCATTCATTCAAAATAAATATATTGTGAATCATTTGCTGGATAATCTATGAAAACAATAAGACAGCTTTGAAGTAATATAATTCAAATCTAATACAAGTATGACTCAATTTATAGAATCGGTAATGCTAAACGAACATTTACTCCAAGATACTCGAAGCTTTAATCAAAGTCGGACCATAAATTGCCAGTGCGGTTAATAATATTCCAAAATTACGCTAAACCAGTTGTGATAAACAACAGACAGACATATTTCAGCATGGTAGCAGCAAGAGCATTAAGTAAGATTGTATTGAACTTTATCTGGCAATTGATTTTAGTAATTACACACTGAGTATCTATATCATGGAAATTAATTTCTTATTCTATTTTTATGAACTTTATTATGTGTTTTTAACTTGCCTATTCAATATGATTCATGTGGACTTATCAATGCGTTTTTATAATAGGCGAGGACACGAGAAATTATTATCGCTTTAAATATGTTTCAAAATACATAACGCATATATCTATATTCCCAGAAAACATTTTTTGAGTCAAATTTCAATTACAGCAGTTCCCATTCGTTTTTGAAAATCAGAAATTTCGAAGCTACCAATATTGGCGCTCTTTGTGACGTAAATGACCGAGCAGCCAATAGGCGTAATCGGGTTGATTGTGATGTTAAACGGCAATGTTGCCAAGTTCTCAAACTATACATGTCAAGCGACGATGACGGATTCGACGGGTGTAAAAACATTCGATCTGTCATAAAACATAATATATTGTCGATTTTACAGTGCACATAAGCCTCGTTATTTTTGATATTATGAATCATTGTGGTCCATCAAAACGATTTCTGATAAAGAGAAAGCCAATCATTTATTCTTGTTATGAAGGCTCGACCTGAGATTTGAAAATATGGCTACGTTGCAAAATTGATTGAAGTTGTCGACTGTGGGATTGGTTGATCGGGTGATTACGTCACAACATTTTGCAATGGCGCTAGAAAAAAACCATTTACCATATAACTCAAGTGGTGGCAAGCGACTTTCGTTACACGATAAAAAATAGTTTAGAAAGTGCGTGGCAAAATCGATGGCGACAATCAACATCCAAACTTCGTGAAGTGAAACCCTCAGTGAAACCGTGGCAATATCTACCAAAATATCGTAGCGACCAAGTGCTTCTTACCCGTTTACGTCTCGGACACACCCTGCTCACCCACCACCACCTCCTAAATAACAAAAATGAACCCATGTGCGAAACGTGTAACGAAAAGTTATCAATCAAACATATCCTGGTAGAATGTCCACTCTTCACTCCACAGAGAAATGATAACAAGATACAGGGAACTTTGGGAACAATCCTAGGTCCAAATTGTATACTCCACAATGTTACAACGTTCCTCAACATCATAGACATTAGAAACAAACTGTAAAAATGTATATAATAATGTTCGCTAATAACCGAAATGGTTGATGCGATTTTTTTCTCAATAAAAAAAAACATTTGAATTTTGACGACTTTAAATATTTTTTTCCAAGTTTTAGAAAATAAAAAATAAGAGAATATTACCAACAGACTTTTCACAAGCTGTAGAATCCATCAAAAAATATTTTGAAAATTCCGTGTCCTCGCCCATTGGATCATGTTTTAATATTATTATTATCAGTCGGAATTATTTGAGAGATAAGAATAGTACACGAATTTAACAACTCACGCATAAATTATAACCGAATACAGGGTGGACTCTAAGTTAGCCGCTCAATTTATTTTTTCAAGGGATATATAACCCTCTGTATAACTTACTGTTACAACTTGGCGAGGACATACAAGTGGGCATGATAGATATTACTTAGCAACCAATCAGAAAACAGTATACGATGTGCATGAGAAGTAATTTGAGCATTCTTGTCCTCCTTGGGCAGCTTACGAATTCGCCAATAGAAGCGACCGGCAAAGTCTTTGCGTCTCAAACTTCATATGGAGGTCATCTGACAGGTTGTGAATCCTTGAGAAAATACGTTATTTCGAAGTTATAATCAAATATGATGTTTAAAAACCGTAGTTACATTGAAAATGTCAAAATTGTCAAATGCCAGTACGCTTAAGTTTGTTCTCACTACCAAACAGCAAACTGCATATTTTGAACTTTCCATTTTTTTGATACCTTGTTTGGAAAAATCGAAGGAATAAAAAGATATTTTCCCATTGCATTTCTTCGAATAGTGTGAAGAACAGTTCTTTAAATGAATCAGCTTTGTTCAAATAATTCTGGTTTATTATTGATTTAGGATAAATATTTTAGAGGAAGAATCCTTTTATTTTTTGATAGACTATCAACTGTTAAATAGTGCAACTAGTTAGTTTAGACCCTGTATATGAGTCATGTGGAGATTGCTGAGGTGATTCCTCAAAAAGTAGTCACATGATTACTATACGCCTTCAAATGGCAGAAGGCCAACGAAACAGGTCCATATCTATTCTCAATTTCAATAGGGATTCGAATATAAAAAAACTAGATATTGAAAATGATGATATTTTATCATGACTTCGACTTACCTTCATCAACCAATACAACTTCAACTATAGCATTCAATGGAATATCGACCTTGTGTGTACACATACAGTTCTGCCCACAGTTTGGAGGCCTATTGTCACCATTGCAGAATTGATCTTGGTCGATGTCATCGTATTGTGAGATCAGGGGAGCTGGAGCTGACATGTACGAAATCTCATCTATCAAGCTGATCACGTGGTCTCCGTTTGGAGCAACTAGAAAAAATAAATGTTAAGTGGCCTTGACAATTTCAATATGATTATAGTACTGTTGAATGCATATAGGGCGCGGGAAAATGACACATGACAGCTGTCAAACAGCCTGCATACATGACAAAACAAATTAGCATAAATACTTCCGGTTCAGACGTGGTGGCGAGCAGACGTGAGAAATGTGCTTCATAAAGAAGGTACGAGGAGACCACGTGGGAAACCTGTTTTCTGATTGTGTTAGTGATTGTCATGCCGTTATTCAACGTGCATTATACAAAAAGTGTTTGCGAAAATCCTGCCGTTCTTGAAAGTATCCTGCCGTTCTTGAAAGTATATATGCTTGTGAACTGAATTAGAACCACAGTATTGCTACGAGCAAGAGGACTATGTTCAATGGACGAATACTCGATTATATAAGAGAATATTGAGAGGGAGTGTTGGCCAATTTCTCAATGAGAACAAGCCATAACCATAGAAGAAGAAGACAGAAGACATATTAGCATAAACAACAATGTTGATTACTGGATATTGATTGAGTTATACCGGAATAAGCTTAGAGAGTTTGGGACTCACTTTTGTGATTATTTTACCATTGATCGTCTCTTCTCTTCCATAATTTTATGGCTATTTGCTCCCTCTTGGTGCATTCAAGCCGGGTTACATAACATTTGAATATAGGCGTCTTGCCTAAAGCAATTCTGTATTCAACTATATTTTACACTCAATTATTTTTTTAAATGCACGTTACAGCGAACGGTGGACTTCACACATATAAATAAAAAATGCACATTACAACGAATGGCGGACTTTACGTTTCCCACGTGGCATCCACGTTCCTTCTTTACGAGCAACACTTTCAACGTGTGTTCGCTACCACGTCGGAGACGGAAGTGACCATTGACCGTCATTATTTGTTGCACGATAACCGATACGACTGATTAATATTTAAATACCATGTAAATGACTAGAAAATATATTTGGAGAAATTAAACAGTTATCATGCGTAGTTCATGGTAACGGTACTCTTTGGTTTGGTGACAGAGGACATAACTTTGAATGAAACATAATATTGAACAATCCAGCAAAGCACAAGGATGTACTCAGGCTATCAGAAAATATTTATAAGAATTATAGCAAAGGTATCGGTTACAGTGAAGTGGTATACACAGGACACGATATGTTTCTATAAATATTCCACAAGAACAACAAATTATATCAAGAAAAAAAATAATTCAGAAATTATTAGAAACAACATTTTACTGGTATAGGAAATTTCGATGGGGAAGGAAAAAAGTCACAACGATACGAATCAAATACATTGGATATCAAGTATTATCAGTTGATGCAATAAAAAAAAAGAATTATTCCAATGCTACATATTTTCTTCATTCGTTTAATTTTCCAGTAGTTAACAGTAGATATCTAACATTTTTAATTTCCCCTTCCAATTTATGTTCATACTATCACGGAAACGAATAGAGTACGCTACTGTATGATGTTTAGTGTCACACGAGGTGACGTGAGGGTGGTTTCCCGACGCTTAGAGGGTTTTCTAGAAGGTCAATACCTGGAAGTTTCAATAGCTGTCTTCTAAAAAAGCATGCAACATCACTGACGGGAAGTAGTTGTTGTTTCAGAAAGTGAAAGGTCGGACAGTATAGTACAGTTTTATTCATCGCGAAGAAAACGGAGTGAGTCAGACACAGTGACGTGCGAAATAATTTACTAGTGAACTGTGATTGATTTATTTCATTATCAGAGTGCATTATGTGTTAACTTTGAACGATTCGACGTAGAACAATGAGACAGAAACTGTTTTGAATTATATCAGCATACTACTTTTTGAAATGAAAGACATTGTATTTCAATAGACACGAACCCCAAATTCCTAATAATACAAACGTTCAATGATAAACTCCTCAAGTTTATTCATATTTCGAGTAACGTTTTCAGAATAATGAGGAAAAAAAATACATTCCACAATCGCGAAAAATATAAGAATTCTCTTCAAATGAAATGATTTTATATGGCATTTCTACATTAAGTAGGAATTTCTTAACCATATTTGCACCACTTCTATTGAATTCATCGAAATGAGATCTTTCACTCACCTAAATGTCTGTTGTAAGTGTTCGGATTGAACAGATCTTCTGGAGTATAGACGTGGAATCTGAACGGTAAAAAGATCTTAACATCAGGCCTCTCTTGCAAAATAGCACTGTCAATTTCTTTTGCGTTCTTCAATTGACTTACACAAATTGCGTCTGGTCTAATTTCATTACATCTTGCATCCAAGGGATTAAGTACCTGTTGAGAGATTTGTTGAAATATCTATATACACTGTACAATCAACAAAATCGGCCTGGGAATTGGAATTCTAGATTTCTTTACAGCTATAAAGTAGATTTGCTCCAACACCCCTTGATATGTTCATGATTTCCCCAACCACTGTACATTAAAAAAAGCTGTCTATTCTAAAAATAAAAAAAAGCCAGTCTAGAATTTGAATAGCAACTGTGATGACACATTTTTTATTAGATCACGAAATACTGACTTGGCTTCCATTGAACATAGGAAAAACTCAATAGGATCTGTAGAAATGCTCACCACGAATATGGAAATCCGTCAAAAATATATTTACAATGAGAACCAAAGCTTGCTGCTACTCTAGGAATGTTCGTTCCATATTTACATTTGCGAATATCTGCTTTCCCGTGATATGAATAGTTTGATGAAATGGTCCACTTACCACACCTTGGGGTATACCAAAGTCATAAGTAGGGGCCTGGGTAGATGGTTGATATGGGCCTCTGGCATATCGAAGAATGGCCAGTTGTTGGACCCTCCTGATACCGCATTCACCCAAACCTCTCAGTTGTATCCAGTAGGCACCCACAGATTGATCTGCGTTTATGACGAAATCGTATCTCTCACCTGAAATACAGAATAGGCCATGATTCAATGATATTATTAATACAATTTTTTGAAGATAACATACTTGAAGAAATCAAATTAACACAGCTAAAAGTTATGTGGTTACTTAGAAACTACATTAAACATTTAAATAAGATAAGCAAAAACTCAGTGAAAATAGTTGAAAACTAAAGTTTTAATGATCAAGTTGAAATATTTTATCCTTGATTAAAATTATTTTTAAATTTTTTGTGGTTGAAATATACTAATTACTACCTACTTAATTTTTGATTACTTCCAAAATACTTTCTTAACTACTATTAACTGTTAAATAATATGATGTTCTAACTATTTATTGTTATATAATATAAATAATTTTTGAAAGTTTTGCTTAGTTGATTTTATCACTTTGTATATAATTCCATCCTTCCATAGAATGTAATTATTTTGACGGATGTAGGAGGATCTGTCAATGTCAACTACAAATGTGTGCCAATGTTCACAAGTGAAAAATCATTCATCCCCTATTTTTCTACCCATAGGGGTGGATCATTTCATTCCAAATTGGAATATTTTTTTTTTTTTTTTATATGTTCTGGTTCCCACGAAAAGGGATATCCTGTAATGTTCAGAGAACATCGTGGGAACCAAGGGAAAGAAGGTAGGAGTTGGTGTTCTTCTTAAATTTCTGGAGGTTGTATGCCTCGGGGAACACCTCCCTAGGCAATGAGTTCCAAAGCCTCGCAGTTCGTTGGAAGAATGAGTCTTTGGAAAGTGATGTTCTGCAGGTCTCCAAAGTGACCACGAAGGGGTGTGAAGACTGAACTTGACGGGTTAATCTCGAAGAGACTGCCAAAGGAGGAACGATTGTTGATATTTCAGAAGAGCATCGCCCATGAAAATATCTATAAAATAGAGACAAATCGCCAACTTTTCTACGGTGTTCCAGACAAGTGAGCGAGTTTGTAAGCGAGGCATCACCGACAGACGAATTGCCCTTTTGGACAGAATCCAATAGCTTCAGGATATGTTTAGGTGCCGCACTCCAAATATGGGAACAGTATTCCAGGACAAGGTCGGATCTGTGCCTTATAGATCATAAGCAGCTGACTGGAGGTGAAATAGCTCTTGGCACGAAACAAAAAACCAAGTTTTTGGGATGCACTTTTGGCAATGGACCTCACGTGATTTTCCCAGGAAAGGTTATTGCTGATAGTAATACCAAGCATCGATATGGATGACTTCAGTGGTATGGTTACTCCTGACAAAGTTATGTTAGGCACAGTGAGATCGGCTTTTCTAGAGAAAAGACATGCTTGTGTTTTGTTTGCATTGAATTCTACCAAGTTATTGGATCCCCATTCGAGAATTGTTGCTAAGTCCATATTTACATTGTTAACATTTCTTCCTCGTTCATTTTCTGGTTTCACGGGCTGATATAGGGGCCCTGGAAGAAAGCGGTATGGAGAATACTATCATCGGCAAAGCTGTGTACGGGACATGAAGTTGCTTTCAATAGGTCGTTGATGTGGAGTAAAATAGTGTTGGTGCTAGAATGGATCCTTGCGGAACACCAGCATTTATGAGTAGAGTGTCAGATGAAACTCCATCGACCACTACATGGAGAGACCTGTTTGAGAAAAACTAGCAAGCAGAGAACACAGCTGAGGGGCAAACCATAAGATGGAAGCTTGGCGAGGAGTCCTGGTGCCAAACTCGATCGAACGCCTTGGAGATATCTAATGCCACAGCTAAAGTTTCTCCATACTTTTCAATAGATAGCTGCCATATATGTGAGACGTATGCGAGCAGGTCACAGTTGATCTCTGATGGCGGAAGCCATATTGCCTATCATTGATAATTCCTGGAGTCTTCCAGATATTTCATGAGCTCGATGTTGATGGCTTTTCCATGACCTTCGAAATAATAGATAGCAGTGCGATAGGTCTGTAGTTGCTAGGTAGGGTCTTTTTGCCTTTTTTTAGGGACTGGCTGTACTCTTGCAATTTTCCAATTGGACGGAAATACTCCCAAATTGTAAGAGTGGTTGAACAACTTGCAAAGAACAGGTGTTAGTTCGGGGGCACATTTCTTGAGAACAATCGGCGGGATTTCGTCAGATCCACAGGCTTTGTTGGTGTTGAGACCCAGCAAAATCTTTCTGATAGTACGTTGGCGAAAGGTGATCTCGGGCATGTGACTGTCAATAGGTGTAATGTTCGGGGTTGTTTTCCCGAAGAATCCCGAGTGGAATTTCCAGCAAATAGGTGCGCAAAGATATTGGCTTTTCCTGGGCAGTCGTTGCTAGTGTTCCATCTTCTTTGGTTAGGGGAGGAAAAGAGCTGGAAGTGAAGTTTCTTCCCACAGCTTTGGGAAAGACCAAAATGAACGGGATCCGTTGGGACATTCAACAAGTTTTGATCTTATTTTGGCATTATGAGCATCTTTTGAACATTCTATTGTCTCTTTGCATATGCCTCTAGCCTCAACGTATGCTGCTCTGGTCTCAGGTCCCGGATTTTTTTGCCATCGATGGTATGCTGCCTGTTTGGAAGCCACAGCTCTAGAGCAGTTTCTGTTAAACCAGGTCTTATCGGATGATGTTCTTCTTTCGGTATTCGGTATGTAAGTTTGCATCCCCAACATGATGATTTCAGAAATTGTCTCAGCACATCGTGTTGGATCTACTGAAGAGAAACAAACTCTCTTCCATGGAAACGCTGAGAAAAACATACGAAGACCTTCCCAGTCGGCCGAATTGTAATGCCACATGAGGTAAAAAAAGGATCATCCCAATCGGAAAACCCACTACAAAGTTATGCCTGATAGAATCGGTTAACGGACCAAAATTCAGAGTAGTGAACGATCAATATCCTTCATTTTGCTATCCTTGACAATAAAACGTAATTATGTGAACATGCTAATAAGTAATGAATCAAAATATACGTTATTATCAATATGGCTTTCGAATCTTCGAACTTTTCATCAGAAATCTCATTCATGTCACACTTGAATGAGACGGTATTTGTTTTGTGAATATTGAATTGTAGGAGATTTGTATCACACCACTCTTTCACCTATTTTACATCCACAATAATATGACCGAACAGATTGATCTGTTATGCTTAACGTGACCATATATTTTTTCCCTCAGAGCGGGAATATATATATATATATATATATATATATATATATATTATATATATATATATATATATATATATTATATATATTTATATGTATATGAAGAGGAGAATTGCGTCTGTGAAAAATACATAAAATTGTGGCATTTCAGACAAATTATTAAATTAAAAAGGGTGAAAGGTTAATTGGTCTTGATTGCCACTGATGAGTACTCGATATCTTTTCTACCTTCCTAACAACTAACATTAAATTATGGGAAAAAGCGGTATCACAAATATGCAGATGGTAGAGCGTTTGACTAGAGATCTAGAGGTCCTGGGTTCGACTCCTGCTTGGAGATGGTTTTTTCTCTAATTTAATTTAATAATGTCACAATTTTACTTTCATATATATATATATATATATACATTGATTTCCAATTTAATATAATATAATTGGAAATCAATGAAAGCTCATCAAACATTGCTGTATCTTGGAGACTATTAAAAAATTCCTTCTCTATTAATAAATCCATCATACTTTGAATCTGCTCCCATGTGGGGACCGTGGTCAGGTTCGCCTATTCAAACGCTACTAATTCTGTATTGGACTGACGCCACTGCTCCAAGCCCACTCCCGCCCGTCTCGTACCCAGACATATCGCGCCGCCGCTCATTCCCGTTTAAAACAATGCACGCGTAGTACGGACCTACAATCACGGCGCGTGTGACAAGGCTCACTTGTTTGTTATACTTTTGTTTATACTTTTGGGGACAGCGGGACACATAGCTTGAAAGCGGGACGTATGGTCACGTTAGTTATGCTAGAGGATTGTGGCATCATCTGCAAACATGCTGAATGTACCCTGGATGCCTAAACGAGTCCAATCATTGATATATAACAAGATTAAAAGAGGTCTCAGAACTGAGCCTTGGAAGACAGCGGAATTAACAACACATTCTTTGGATTATAGATAAGATTTAAATAATGATAATACAGTATCTCTAAAACCGTGGATTTCAAGCTTTCGCAGCAGTGTTTCATGATTAATACAGTCAAAAGCCCTAGATAAGTTACAAAATACTGCCGCAACTGCCTTATTATTACTCAGATTTTCCAGAAAGGCATTTTTTTTTAACACTACGGAAATATTAATTGCATTAGAATATTTTTTATTACATTACACATGTCTGTATTTCCTGAATATTGCAGCTAATTTATTGATACCCAATACTAGTCCTTCAACAAGGTCAATTTTTTTTTTAATGATTTGAAAAAAGTAGTGTCAAAACTATCAAACAAAATGATGATACTTCTTTTGGAATGGGTGCCTTTCGAAGAATATAAAATGACCAAAGTTGAACCACTTTTTAAAAGTGAAAAAAGAAATGTATATAGGTAGACCAATCTCTATTCTGCCCATATCGAAAAAAAAAATGGATAGAAGACTGAAAGACTATTTTTTAGTGGAATTTCATGAATCCCGTGTTACAGAATCTAGAATCTGCTGCATTAGATATAATATCCAAAATAAAATTCGAACTTCAAAACTTTGGCTAATTCCTCCATAAAACTAACCACATGAACAAGAAAGCTATTCCTTCTTTGGCACTGAAGTTTCAAATTCAGTCTATCACCATTTATAGAAATTTGATACATCCGGGTCAACATTGACGTTATCAGCATATATTTATGGTAGAAATTTGATTCCATTGAAGACATGGACCTTTCTTCTTATGGAATTTTTATCGAAGTAGTTCACCATTTCAATAACTGGTTTAGCATGCAGTCTTTTTTATGCAGATAAAGAATGAATCAATTTGTATTCTCTGATTACATTATAAACTGTTTTACTGCATACACTTTTTTCTGCAGCACACGCCCTGAGCTCACGCGACAGAATCTCGGAGTCATTAACATTCGGAATCATCTCCATGGCCTATTCTTGGCAGGAGTGAAAGGTATTTTATCTGCAGTTTTCGTAAAACACATTGAAAAAGGAAGTTCAAGTTCCACTTTTTTGTTATAACTTTAAGGAATAATACTTATTCTTGTTTGTACATTGGTACCTTTTTATGTCTAGTTGTTTATTGACATGTATGTCAATGACGACCAAAGCTTACATGCTATATCAGATTACTTCAAATAACCATCTTAGAACCATATAGGAATTTTACCAACATCTTGTTATTGAACTAAACTGCCAAGGATTGTATTTACACAGCTAGTAACTCTCTAGTTACTGCAAGTAATGGCCAAGGTCATCCTAAATGCGATCTTCAGGAGTGCAAGCTATTCATGGATTTTATACATCTTACTAATGAGCTCTTACTTGCAACGGGAATAGTGGGCCACGCCATTCACGTTGTTTATCAGTGAGCTTACTGGCCTTTGAAGGGTGGTGGCAGTATTCCTGAGGTCTCATGCGACTCCACATAATCGAATACCTTCTGGTTGCTCCTTGATGGAAAACACATTGATGTCTTCGGGTATTCGAACGTTCCGCACGTACCACAGAGCGTTCGTTATCATACGCAGCACTTTCATTTGCCCCCGTTCCAGGATGCGAATGTTAGTTCTGCATGATTGGCCCCAAGCTACTGAGGCATACAAAATGGTAGGTTTGAACACCATTTTGTAAATAATAACTTTGTTTTTGAGCGAAAGCTTGCTATTTCTATTGATTAAAGGATACAATCGGGTAATTTTCTTCTTGACTTCGGAATTGACCATTTTAATGTGTGGCCTCCAGGTGAGCCGACGATCTATAGTTACACCAAGGTACTTGACTTGCGTCGACCATTGTATCTCCCTTCCTGAAACAATCAGAGTATCCTACGGGTCACGCTTCTTACGCCCCAAAGAAATTGCTGCCTTTTGTCAGGAATTACCTTTACTTTCCACCTCAAGTACCACTCCTGAAGGTCATTCATTGCACTCTGCAACAACCCCCATTGATGTGGCCTGTAATCAGCATACAAGGAGGCCTTTACATTTTCGCTCCTTGGTATGTCACAGGTGAAAAGGCTGTCCCCTGAGGGACACCGGCTTCAATCTCGCTCGTCTCCGAAAGAGATTGTTCCACCTTTATTTGAAATGTTCTGACAAAGAGACAAAACTTTATCCACTTCATTAGGCCCAGAGGTAGTTGGAAATCGATCAGTTTCTGTAATAAGCCAGACTCTATCAAAAGCATTGTTTATGTCTAATAAAAGGAGGAGAGCTTACCGTTATTCAATGCGGAAATCGAGTTTTCTACTAGTTTCAGGGCCTGAAGTTCCGTAGAATGCTGATTACGGAATCTAAACTGCTCATCTGGTAGGACATTTATGTCTTCAACTTATTCCTCAGGCCTCTACAGTACGATTTTTTCAGCCAGTTTGACTGAACTACAGAGCAGACTGATCGACCGATGATTTTGCGGGAAAGTCGGATTCTGTTCTTCTTTCAGAATCATCACCACAATGGCATGCCTCTACTTTTGCGGGAATCTCCTAAGACGAATTGAATTATTTAAAAGTGATTTCACCTGGTTGTCCAGTAATTTTTCAATGATGAAATTAGAAATTTCATCACAACCAGGCGCTTTTTTGGGATTTAATCCCTTGATATACGCCTTAAGTTCTTCCAACGAAGCTGGACGAATAACATCTCAGTCAGGTTTTCATAAAGTTCGACGAATTCGACTTTCCAACAAAATATCATGATCCAGATCATTGTCTGGACCTTCATTGAGCCGAAATTGTCGTTCCATCGTGTCTGCAAAAGCTTGAGCTTTGGACTCAGGAGTCATAGCACATTCTGAGCTCACCATGGATCGGAGGGAGGTCGGTCTTTTTAGTTTTCAAATTTCTGAATAGTTTCCAAAGCTGATTGTTATTTTCAAAATTTTCTAAAGTTTGGCTGAATCGTTCGTTTCTAAGTTCAACAACAGATTCTCTAACGTCCTTTCGGGCTCTATTTCTTTCCCTTATGAGATTTTTAATTCTCTTAGGGAATTCTTCATAATAATCTGGAGCCTGTTCCCTGAAGGAGTCCTCTAGTGCATTTTTTATGGTTAGTTCGTAATGTGCTAAGGCCTCATCCAACTCAAGAGGAGAATCAATCCACTCAGGAGCGTAGTACGCCGTCTCCAGAAACGAAATAAATTTCTTCCCATTCTACTTTTTTACGTAGACGATCTGTAGGGGGGGAGCATCACCTCCTAGCGATATCATCACCGGGTTAAGATTCGAGCTCAACTCGGCGAGAGCGCGAATGTTCCATTCCCAGGTGACATTCCTGATCAACGCAATATCAAGTACATCAGGCCTAAGGCAACCAAAGAACGTCGGCTCATCAGGTGCCAGCACCTGGTATTCAAACCTATCACTGTGTTGCCACAAAGCTCGACCATTCGTGTTTGCGCCCTCATAAATAATGATTTTAATTTTTTTTCAGTATTTACTTAAAAAAAATTGAATAACTAGTTCGCATTTGATGTCATCTGAATTAGCATAATTAGAAAGTTTCAAATAATTCAAATATTATTCATGGAAATATTTCCAAGAGTTTCCAAATAATTTCCATTTTATTCACTTATTTCAAAAGAAAGTTAGTACGAAAGTGGATGGAATTGGTAATCCATTTTTCTTCCTATTTTATTGTATACTATATGAAATTTTGTCGAAAGATATCTTTCTCCGAAGATATCCTCTTTTGCCTATGGATCTATAGTTTATTGCTATTTTTATCAACCTGGTATCATCTGCTCTTGAAACATGCTCGTCCTATTCTTTTCTTCCATTTTTAACGAATTTTATCAGTTATATTACATTGTTGACTAATATTAGAAATTCTGATTCTGTCTAAGCTGGTTTTTCCTACTACGGCTCTTAACGTGGCCATTCCAACTGCGCGGAATAATTCTTTTGTTTTGCTTGTTTCGACGAGTTTCTGCTCTATCAGTATTTTTCAAATACTGCCCGAACGTCTTTTAGACTGAGAATATAATATAGTTTTATAATCCCTTTTCCCCACATCATTCCAGTGCCCCCAGTATCAGTGTCTAAGAGAGAGTTGATGTAGGTTATTAAACCGTTCCCTAGGGAACGCCAATCTCCACAATTTTCGGAGCACTATGATAATCTCTTATTCTTAAAATCTGTTGCGATTGCTTGGATACATTTTGAAAAACATCCCGACTCCGTACCGTTCTAGAACATTTGTTTTTCGTGAGGAATCGTATTAAAGGCCTTTGCAAGTTCTAAGAATACATCAATTATTATTTCGTTAATGTCTAGATTACTATCCTATTAAGTTCTTACTCTGCTGATTATTTTTCCATACCAACGTTAAACAATACTGGATTCAACGAATCGCCTGTCCTTTGATTTTCGATGGCGTAATATGTCTATTATCCAAATCAGATGCCCATGATTAACTCACCAGAAAATGAAATACTGTGTTGACCTTCACAGGATGCACAGGTTCTCCGTCTGTGGCAATGAGAGTCAAATCGTGTCCTTGGATTGTCAGTTGGGCAGGACAAACGGAAGCAAAGGAATTGATCATCCTGAACCTGTACCTTTTACCGGGTGTGATCGTGAATACTTCCAAGGGGGTGTTGGTCATGAAGCCGGTGTTGGGGTCCCTGAATTGACCCTTTCCGTTGATGAGTAAGCTTTCGGGATCTTGGCCAGTATTCACCTGAAAAATGAATGAACTAATGGTGATATGATTCGAAAAGTACAGACATAAACAACACTAAGCGACAAAAATATCGCCACTGGGTTGCTTAGTCCAGGTTGGTACATATTTATAGAAAATAAGTTACTCCCGGTTGGTTTTGCGAATAACTCTGAAATGCGCATTTTTTCTGAAAAAAGTAGGAGTACCTTTCTGTAGACATCTATGTTTTCAAAAAGTATGGTCCCATGATTTGTGAACTTTCCCACTATACTTCAACGAAGTTACTATTTTTCCGTTTGAGTAAAACAACCAAAAGCCCTAAATATAAACCAAATCACATCTCCGTTATTAATAGCCGTAGATACATCATTCGTTTTGGGTTAGAATCCGCGAATTGAACTTAACTAGATCAAACTTATGTATTCCATTATAAATATTATACAACACCGTTTTGACGCCGCGCTATGAACATATGATTTTACGCAAACGCCACTCTGCCTCGTGACAAACCGGTTCAGTAGCCAGCTAGCGATCGCAAAGCACCAGCGAGTGAAATCAGTACTCCGGCTTACGGAGGAGACAATTCGTCATAGCTACGTCACGCGCCCAACGTCATCAGCTACGTCACACCGAAGAAGGCAGGACTGCGCCGGATCATAAGAATATCAGGGGGATAATAATTTGGAATCTCTGCAAAATATTATTGCAAGAGGCAGTTGTGCTCAAGACCAGCAACAGTTCACCACGCCGTCCACCGACGCTACGTCACAACATGACAACCGTCTTGTTAAGAAATCGGGAAAAGACAGGACTGCGGCGGACCAGCAGAATAGGAGAAGGGGAGTATTTGGAATCACTGCGGGAAAAAATTATAGAGACAGTTTGTGCCGAACAGCAGTTCACACGCCTGACGTTACGAGCCACCAAACGACCAGCCAGAAAATAAAAGTCGATAATTATAATATGACACAGGGTTTACGTTTCTGAGAAATTGAAAGCCCGTAAAATACTGGTCCGCGCCTGAGCGAAAGAGTTAGGAAAAGTTGTCTGAGTTTTATTTCATGCTGCGATATAAAAATTAGTACTACAGTATTGTCCAGTCTGCGAAAACAACCCAACGCGAGAGAATAAATTGTGTGAACTCAGTACAGTGCAGAGAACCGGCGAGCATATACATTGAGTAGATATGTAATTGGAAATTAAGCAGTGAGCGTGGAGTTAGCAGAAATAAATTAAAACTGCTTGGGATAGAGTTGCCCTGGGCCTCATCATACGGCAGTCGCTCAGGCTATTATTAGGAGTAGGAGTTACCGCGTCGTAGAATTTCCTTCAGCTAACCGAAAAGAACAAAATGCGTGGGATAGACTGCCATCACACGACTGTAAGACCACAGTTGCACAGGCTAATATTAGGAGTAGGAGTGACTGCCTCGTAGAATTTTCTTCGGTTAACCAAAAACAAAAACTGCTTGGGATAGAACTGCCCTGTGCCTCATCACAGTTGCGCAGACTAGTGTTAAGAGTCAGAGTTGCCACATCTTAGTATTTTTCTTTAGTTGAGCGAAAGAAAAAGAACCCTGGGCCTTATCACACGACCGTCGCGAAGTATGGGAGTAAGAGTATGGTATACAACAAACTGTTACAAAAAGTTTTTAGATGATACCGAGAACAAACTAGGACCCCGTACTCACGGACGATTGCGAACTGCCCTCCCATTTCGTAGGCATGGCCGCCCCATGAGCTTGCGTTAACACACGTTTTCATTATTTTAATTCAGTTTTTGAAACTACCATCTGTATCACGCTTTGAGCTTTCATCCTTCTGCTTGATTGCACCCGTTGGTATACGTTTTTGTTAGTTGATGCTACCGTGAGCCATCCCCTATGTAGTTTTCCCGAAGAATAGAATTAAGTTGACTGAATTTATTAAGAGTTGGTTATTTCATTTGTTTGTTTATTGCCTTGAGTCAAATGATCTATTACGCAGCCGACACCCAAGTTCTGGGCTCAGTTGAGGGCAAGTGAAATCTGCCATTCTGACCCCGTTGTGTTTGTCAGTACTATAGTGACTCTCGGAGTGTTATTTTTTCACTGAGGCTGTCCGGACCTTCCCACGTAAACAGAAGGTGGCGCCTAAAACAACCGAAAAACCGTAATTGGGCCCCATAATTTGATTGTAGAGGAAAATACCCTCACAACTCGCTAGGGGGTGATCTTTTTCAGTCATTGAGAGTGCGAAAAAAATGGGATTCACATCACTATAATAATTAAAATCGCACCTGTTCAATGAGCCGTTATTATGAAATGTTATTAATCTAAAAACGTTTCACATTGAAATCGAGGAACTAGAAGAACTTTGCAACAAGTCGGAAACACTTTCAGGAGCGCATTCGGATTTTCCTCCCAAAATATTATTAATTGAGGAGATCTTTTGTGTGGCGAGCGTGGATATTTTATTCGATTGATTCAAAATAGATAAACGTTATCATCAGAATGACGATTAAATTTATATATTGTATTGAATTCCGTGGGGTATAAAATGTTTGAAATGAAACATTTCTTGATCAGAAGTTATCGTTTGGCGTATATTTGGAAACAACTCGGAATTGCTAGATCGAACAGACCACGTTATAACTTTTTTGGTAAGCACTCACGGGACCCATTATGGCATTTATTCAACAAATCCACTTTCAGAAAGTTGAATTTTCCAAACTGTTGTTATTTAGAACAGTATGGCATTTATTCAACCAATTCACTTTCAGATCACTTTCAAAAAGTTAAATCCTCAAACTGTTATTTTTTTGAAAAATCCACGAGTTATGACTAGGAAAATTAAAATTTCTTCCTAAACTGGTCGTCTCGCATTTTAGTTTGTTATATCACAAGAATCACTCACCGCCAAACGTCCAGGATACCTTTCCGTAGCGTCTTCGTGCATCCAGTCACTCAAAAGTACGACATGCGTAGTGAGATCATAGTCGTAAAGCATACTGTTGGGGTCCTTGGAAGGAGGCTGACGAATGACAATACTGCCGTAGATACCGTCCATCTTTTGAAGACCCGTGTGGGCGTGCCAGAAGTGAGTTCCCGAATTGCCTGCTATCCATTGGTACCTAAAGTGACAATAATAATTTTCATTAACCATTCAAACTTACAATAATGATACCAATCAATTAAATAAAATTACAAGATATTCCTAGATTACTCTTGTTTTGGACGTGAATATTGTATTTTGTCAGGAGTAACCATACCACTGAAGTCATCCATATCGATGCTTGGTATTACTATCAGCAATAACCTTTCCTGGGAAAATCACGTGAGGTCCATTGCCAAGAGTGCATCCCAAAAACTTGGTTTTTTGTTTCGTGCCAAGAGCTATTTCACCCCCACTCAGCTGCTTATGATCTATAAGGCACAGATCCGACCTGTCCTGGAATACTGTTCCCATATTTGGAGCGCGGCACCTAAACATATCCTGAGGCTATTGGATTCTGTCCAAAAAAGGGCAATTCGTCTCGTCGGTGATGCCTCGCTTACAAACTCGCTCACTTGTCTGGAACACCGTAGAAAAGTTGTCGATTTGTCTCTATTTTATAGATATTTTCATGGGCGATGCTCTTCTGAAATATCAACAATCGTTCCTGCTTTGGCAGTCTCTTCGAGACTAACCCGTCAAGTTCAGTCATCACACCCCTTCGTGGTCACTTTGGAGACCTGCAGAACATCACTTTCCAAAGACTCGTTCATCCAACGAACAGCGAGGCTTTGGAACTCATTGCCTAGGGAGGTGTTCCCCGAGGCATACAACCTCCAGAAATTTAAGAAGAACACCAACTCCTACCTTCTTTCCCTTGGTTCCCACGATGTTCTCTGAACATTACAGGATATCCCTTTTCGTGGGAACCAGAACATAAAAAAAAAAAAATCACCTGACGATTGCAGATACAAGCATTCGAAACGTCGTGAAAACCTTTTAAATCCATTGAGACGATGGACGTCCAAAACGAAAGTAATCAAGTTACCACATCGTCTACAACCTTCAAACAAAATATTCCTAAATAGTGGGCAAGTAAGCAAGGCATTTACTGAAGCACTAATTGAAATGCACTGCTTATTCGTGATATAGTACCTCATGAGATGAATACATTACGACAATTTTGTCTTTTTTGGGGTGTAGTTGTCCCCCCCCGCCAGTTTTTGACTGCGACAGGTGAACAAGAGGAAGGCGGCAGCAGTTCAGCCTTACATAAAGAGGAAACCTTGGAGCACGAAATGTCATAAGCGAAATGCTAGGAAGTGAAAAGAACTGGGAAAAAATACACAGTTATATCAAGAATATAATGAAAATCAAAGGAGAGGAGGGCGTCAGCTGAGACAGCCGTAGGGAGCAACTGAAAAACAAAACGGACCAAAAGTCTTGCCCGGAGTCTTGATGTTATGTCTAACGACTATTCCAGGACACCAAGCGAAAAGGGGGAGTTTCAGATGGTAGTCCAGTAACGAGGTGTGCTAGAATCTTCAATACCTATCTGTTTGGTACCTTATAGATAACATTAGTAAGGTTAGGCGGGAATTTTGAATTACGATCCATCCGTGGATCTCACCACTGGATTCCACATGCATTTTTTATGGGTCTAAAAATCATGCCTGTTTTAAGAAGCTTTGGAAAATTTCTTAAGATTTATTTCTGTTGAAATAGATCTAATGAACCTTTCTCAACAAGCTATAATAAAATTTTACAATAAAATTGATATCTTCAAAATAATTGAATATAAAATTGGTGGGCAAATCGATGGAATTTGTCTTAGCTTCATTTCGTTATTGATTGGAGGGGGCAAAGTTTGGCGGGAAATTCAATGTTATAAACATACATGAGATCTCGGGTCTCAGACGTACATAATGATGCAGTGTGCTCTGATGGTGGAGAATATTGTGCCCGCTGCAATCACAGACACCCAACTGATTGCAATTTATATTTAATGCCAACAAAAGAAAAAGATTTGAAAATTAGATAAAATACTTGGCATGGTATGATTGGTTATAACAAATACATTCAGGAGATGAATTATGAATATTATTGTTTTGACCGTAAATTTTCAGCCGAACTGACAAAAAATAAAATAAAAAATGGGTGTAGTTGTCACTTTAAAGATGGTTTGAAAGAAAATGAACCTATTATCCGTTGAATGCATTCCATATAACGAAAGTATTCATTTATATTTATAACAGATAGCTTGATAATTCTCGAAGCCATTATTTATTGGTCAAATCAAAGCACAATAATATCATAACCTTACTCGGACATGTAATGATTAATGATTGACGCACAGCAGAAATCCTCTACGACAACTGAAATCTTTCGAACAACACTGGTTTCAATTTAAATTTAAGGGTATATACAGTGTCCGCCAAAAACTTGGAACCATATGGGAAATGTTTTATATTAATAGTTTCTCAGAAAATTTCATTCCTTATGAAAAGTTGGTGCATTTAATTTGACTGAATTCGCGCATAACCGTTATTATCAGTGGCGTGCGGTTAAGCGGGAATCGGCCGTTATTCTAAATTCACTATAGAGTAAAGTGACATTACTATACAAAATATCGAAAAAATTAGAATAAAAAGTTGTTTGCAATCAAAAGATATTCCCAGTTATTACTAAATTTCCATAATTGCCTAATAAGTTGGCCTCATGGAGAAATCGACTCATTAAGCGGTTATTGAAATTAGTAATTGGTGGACTAAACTGGATGACTGCATTGCAAACAACTCCTTCTGATAAAATTTTCCGATATTTTCAATGGTAATGTCACTTTGCTCTATAGTGAATTAAAAAAATCGACTGATTCCCGCTTAACCACACGCCACTGATAATAATGGCTATTTAGTCAAATTGGATGCACCAACTTTTATGAAGAATGAAGTTTTCTGAGAAACTACTAATCAAAAAACTTACCATATGGTTCCAAGTTTTTGGCGGACACTGTGGAAGTAGATTTTTATGTAGAATTTACACGAAAACAAGCACTTATGATACAGGCACCCAATATTTGAAGTAACTATACTAACATTCACTTTTAGGTAGCGTGGTTCCATCTCAAAAGTTAAACCTCAATAAGACAAGAGAGGATTTTAAACTCACTAATATGGTCTATTGGCTATGTGCGAAGTGAAGTGCTTGGTGGGGACAGTCAAATCGATCGCAGCGCACGCTATGGCAGAAATGTGAAACACATCGGGACTGTCAATTTTGTTTTGATAATTGTACGTTATATTTGTAATCTTATCTTTTCATTGCTTATGAATTGAAGAAAACATGAGTCACAATACTTTTGTTACGAACTGCACGAATAATGAAAAACATAGTTTGTGTAAATTTTACATTTTTCTAAAATCGGCCTGGAAATTGGAGCAAAGAAAGAAATAGAAAAATTACGATTTCACTGAATGTTATTTTTAACCGAAGAAAATGTCGAGGAGGTTCTCTAGTCGGCGCATATATTTTTTTACCGTTTGTATACTTAAGTGATAAATTAGAAGGAACAACCTCTATCCCCAATGTTATGTCCTATGATGGTCACTCACTAATTTCTCCTTAAGATATTGTCAATGGGTTCGCTGATTACTTCAGTAAATCATACATTCCATTCACCGATCACATTCAAGATGATGGTGAGGTGCACCACACTTCTATCAACATATCAAAATTTGAGCGAACTGAGGTCCTATGGGCGATCAAGCAAATAAAGCCTAAGAAAACGACAGGTCCTGATGATATACCAGCATTTGTCGTCAAAGACTGTGCACAAGCTCTGGAATATCCACTAACCATATTATTTAACATTTTCATCAAATACTGTTCAATTCCCTCTTTCTGGAAATCCTCAAGGGTATGCCCCATATATAAAAAACGAAACATATCTGATGTAACTAACTTCCGGTCAATAACGATAATCTGCAACTTTTGTAAAGTCTTCGAGATTTTATTACAACATAATTTGTATCTATTGAATGAATGCGTTTTTTTGTGGAGGAACAACGTTTCTTGACATGTTTTTTTCTACACTTGTATAGATTTTCCTGATGATATTTTCATTTTCAGACTGTGGAAGGTTACCCAAAAAACATGTCAAGAAATAATTTGTATCCTTTTGTAAGCAATAAACTGACACCATATCAACATAGATTCATGAAGGGTCGATCAACCGTCACTAATCTCATCAATATCTCACAATATGTTGCTGAAGCAATCGATATTCGCATATATATATATATATATATATATATATATATATATATATAAAGATTTTTCAAAGACATTCGATAGACTTGACCACGGAATATTACTGAAAAAATTAGTTCATTTTGGACACTCCGATTCTCTTTTGGCCTTATTTTCTTCATATCTACATGACAGGAAATAATATGTTGCTGTCAATGGCTACGAGTCGATCGAGTACTTTGCAACGTCAGGTGTACCCCAAGGTTCTAACCTAGGCCTATTGCTATTCAATATATTCATAAATGATATTGTTGATGTCATTGACGTGAACTGTTTGCTATACGCTGACGATATGAAAATATACTGGAACATAAACGTGATTGTGAGCGTATTTTTTGTAACCTGGCCAGAATTCAAAGGTGGTCAGCTTAATAATTTATTTTTTCATTTTTCAAAATGCAATGTTATGTCTATCACGCTTGAATTAGAACCATTAATCTATAAGAATGATATCGATGGCAAATCATTGGAGAGGCCGAAAACATTCAATGACCTAGGGGTGACCTTTGATCCCCAACTTACATTCATACCCCATATTGACAACTTAGTGTCTATCGCGTTCAGAATTACGGATTTATAGTTCGAACAAGTCGGGAATTTTCTGATATGACTACATCCAAAACGCTATACGTTTGTCAGGTCTAAACTTGAATTTGCTTCACTAATATGGAATCCTCACTATCAGTTACATGTTGACAAAATAGAATCAATACAACGACGCTTCCTAAAAATTTCAAGCTTTAGAATAGATGACTCCTATCTACCAAGAGGTATTTCCCAAAATGAACTCCTGGAGAGACACAAGATGAATGAGTTTAAATGTAGACGTGAATGCAATTCAGTTTTATATAAAATCATCAATAATCAAATAGATTGTCCCGCTCTGACTAGATTTTCATATTCCAAGAACTGTATCTCGAGTCAACAGCACATTTTATCTCCCAACAGCACGCACAAACATTCTTAAGTTTTCACCAGTACACAACATGCTATCGAACTACAACTCAAAATGTTCTCAGATAAATATATTCAACTGTTAAGTAATTCTTTTCAAATACGTTTTTTTCAAATAATTGAATATCTATAATATGCTGCATATATGATTTCGGAGAATGATGTTATTGTTTTATATTATGATGTAAATCTATTCCTGCCTACATTCCTGTTCTGTAGATGGGATTTATCCAGTAGAACAGTGTATTTATATAAATAAATAAAAAATAAAATAATAACTAGTATAGCACGAAATTCAAATTGCACTGAACTGTTCCTCCCAGAAAAAAAAGTATCGCAGCGAGACTCAAACCTTGGAAATTATTGATTGCTAATTAGTGCATGGATGTGGTTTATTGTATTTTTGATATTTAACGCAAAAATATGAAGTTGCTTTGGTCATTTTGCGATTAGGGGAATTAGATTGGAGCTTATTAATGGTACTTTTATTGATTGTTGGTTTCGCTTTTCAGTAATCATTGATATTTGACATATGAAAATTCTGAAGTTTCTTGGCAATTATCGTTGGCAATTATCGCGGAGAAACTTAATATATAAGGCACAATTTAGGTTACTTACATTCAAATATGTTTTGTGGGTTGTTGATGTCATTGCTCGTATTAATTAACTTTGACCTTTAATTCTCAGTTCTTCAATATTTCCTTCTATCACAGTTTGAGGTTGTAAGGATTCATTATATTTTATGCTTTCAAATCTTGTTCTTATTATATCCATTAGTTCAACTAATAAATATTTTGAATTGCAGTTAAATATCGACAAGTTTTTCACTTGATTTTGACAGAAATTATCAAAACATGGCTTATCCTCTAACTGTCAAATAATTTACGGGTCCGTAAATGTTGCGGTCGCTAGGCGGCGGACACACCGAATGAACGCAATGTATTGTATACGTGGTGAATTTGTTCAAATTTTGAATAAACCACAGAGAAATATAGACCAAAACCAACCTATTCTGAAAATGTCACATTTTACAGTAAAGGATCAAGACTAGTTTATGAGAATATTTTAATAATTTTTCTTGCAAGATCTAATGACATTTATACATATAATGATTCTGGTTATTGAATCCTAACTTAGTCAAGTAGCCGAAAATGATCCGAACCGATAGGTTGGTCCATATTCATACAAACCTCCACATCACTCATGCCGTAACTCGTTCTTCCGGGAAAAATAAACTTGGAATACTTTCCATACAAAGACGAGTTTCCATTGAGCGTGGCTTTCTCTGAATTCTGTGATGTTTTCTGACGTATTATGTATCATATCCAATTAGAAGATTATTCGAACTGATTTTAATAAAGATACACTTATTGATTCTACGAGTATATAAAGAAAAATAATACAATTGAGAAAGTGCAAGTCAATAAAACAATACCATTATGATGTAATGCTTGCGTTCTCAGACAATAGTGAATGAAATGTTATGGGTCACCTATCACAAGCCTTATTTAGAATTATAAAACAGAAATTATTATATAAGAAACATTTAGTTTTTTGGTGCATTTTCATTTGGGTCGTTCTGCAGAGCAAAATAACTAGGACAATAAAAGAATGAATGTTTTATAATCTCGATTTTTTGCGATCTCACTGATTCTAGTAAATTGCAGTTTACACTTGGTTTTGGTCTATAATTGAAACCAGTGGTATGAATAATAAGGATGTTTGTATCAGAAAAAACTGAAGTTGAACATTTATTTTGTTTGCACTGTTATGGTAATTTTTTCACTGGTAAAGTCTACATTCATTTTTGATCTTTTGGAATTTTTTTCTGCAATGAATACCGAAACTGGAATAAATACAATATTAGCCCACTTGAAGTTACCTCTTGCTTTCATTGGTAAATACAGACAACAGTGCATTGTTGTGATTGGATCGAGCATCAAATGGCAATCCCAAAGATCTTAGTCCATCAATTATTACTGCATCGGCTTCGGACACAATATCTGGATGAACACTTTAGTGAACTCAAACAGGGACGGAGTAGTCAGCGACACCGAATAAAAAACATTTAATGCCTATTTTGCTTGCAGTTAGGCTTTCAGTTATTAGCAGTGAGTGCAGTTAAAACGTTTCCACTTGATTGAGATATACTTTAGGCACGCCCAGATACGCTCCTGAATAAGCTACTACTAACGTTACGGAGAAATCACTTGCACTAGAGAAGGATGGCCAATAAGTTTACTTCCCATCAAAAACAGATGGTTTAATGGAGGGGTACTCGAAATTAGCCTGGAAATCGCCTCAATTTGAATGTGAAGATCCTTCTTGTGTGTTGTGTTGCTTCTTCTGTTGTGATGAGTTTGTGATACAGTTTTAACGAAATTTGAAAATGGCTCATCGTGAAGTTTTGAACGAACAAAGCAGGAAACTTGTGTTAAATGTTTTGGAGACTTTCCAAAATAGAAAAGATATTTCCACTGAAAACATTTCTGTTATTAATTGTGCAGCTGATACTAGGACAATTCCTAGATACGGTACGGAGGTCCACGTAAAACAACTGTTACACGTGCTAAATGTAATGGTTGTTTTTTATTTTATTAGGTCCCTGCAAAGAGAAAATATTCTAAAACACGATATTTGCCTGAAGGAGTTAAATCTGCAATACCTACAGTTATTTATACCATGATAAAAAATAAACAGTTTGTAACAAGAGAAAACCTACGACAAGAAATACTGAATAGACATATTACAGATGTCTGTGAAACAACCTTAGATAACATTTTAAAAGGTCTAGGTTTTCGATGATGGTTGAAGGGCTCTAATGAAAAGACAAGAGATTGCATCAAAAGATGTAAAAAATTTGAGAGAATATGTGAATAATGCCGCATGTGATAGACCCTTAGATGTGGTTTTCCTTGATGGAAAGTGGATTTTTCAACATGGAAGTAATACATTGCAAACCTGGCATGACGATGATGTAAAATCTGTGCGGAACAAAAGTAGCTCAGAAGGCACACGATACATAATTGTTCATGCTGGAAATAAAGATGGATTCATTAGGTGCCGGTCTTATGTTCTGACCTAAAAAAAAAGTGCTGATTACCATAATAATATGAATTCGGAATTATTTGAAAAGTGGATGGCAGAACAATTGTTACCGAGACTTCAGAAACCATCATTGATTATCATGGATGATGCCAGGTATCATTCAAGACTTCTGGAAAAAATTCCAAACTCCCAGTCGACCAAAGATGAAATCATAAAAGGCTGCAAACTAAAAATAAACGCGCCTTCAGATGTGAACTGTTAGAGATGTGCAGTAATTTAAGTCTAAAAAATAGCATATGCGACTCATGAATTAATTTACAAAATGGGCCATTCTGTTCTACGACTGCCAATATACCACTGCCAGTTTGATGAGATCGAACCAATATGGGCACAATGCAAAACATTTTATAACAATAATATAGGACAAAGGGGCTTCAGTGAAGAGGCTGTATTGAATACACGAAAAGAAGCTATCACGCAAAATTGGGCACATATTAAACACACTGAAAATCTTATTAGAACAAATTTGGAACGAGAAAAAATGTTGGATTGTCAAATATTACCAATTATAATTAATCTAAATGAAGATTCATCATCCGAAGAAGATAATTTTTAATACAGTTATCGGAGTTTAATAATTATATTGCCGACTCTAGTACCGACTTACTTCTGTTAACAAATTCTATTAATTCTAACATACTCAGATTCCACACTAGTTTAATGGGTTATTGAATTCCCCTTAATTATTCTCTTTACAATTCCAATTCCGACCCTGGCAATTTACATTTAGAGATAATTAAGTACGGACATACCTGCACTACACTAATCTTTCCACCAAACATGCATTCTCAAAGAAGTTACTCTGAGGCCTATGGGCACCGATGGCTGGTCAGATTGACGAGAGTCTTATCGATATCTGGAGTCAAGCAACGTCGGGCGTGGTTAGTACTTGAATGGGTGACCACCGGACAAGGAAGTTCCACGTTAAATGTCCTAACAACTGTAGCGTAGTAGCATATCAATCAGCAGCTGCAGGCGTCTTATCACGTCCTTCGGAGGGGACATTAAGATGTCGGTCCCGAGTTCATTTGATGTTGAGCTCGTTAAAGAACCCTACCTCTGAAATAACAGGGGATTCGGCAAAATTTCCGGTTGGGAGGAGTGTGCTCACCGGCGTCGGTGATTAATTAGCCTTGTAGCAGAAATAAATATTCCACTTGTGTCTGGCCGAATGACGAAATGTCCAAGCCAAAAAAAATACTCTGAGGCCCGGTATTTTCACCTCCGATTATACTAGGAATAAATTAACCAAAGTTAGAATATGCTTTTGCTTAACGTTTATTGATTACAAAAGCACATTCTAACCATAGGTTAATTGATTCCTCGTATAACCGGAGATAAAAATACCGGGCCTTAGTGTAATTTGGGGTGGCCGATAGCTGTCACTCATTTTACAAGGTTTTATTTAGTTTCACTTGTTAGTGGATCCTCCAAGATGGCGGACGAGATTTGTAATTATGGTCCGATTTGATTCAAAATTGGTATGTGGAGGTTTTCGGGGTCGGAGATTATGAAATTTCATTAATGAATTCAAGATGGCCAAGATGGAGGACGAGTTTTGTGATTATGGTCCAATTTGATTCAAATTGGTATGCGGGGGTTTGCGGGAAATATGATTTTCTGTCGAAATTCATAAATTCAAGATGACGGCTCCAAGATGGAGGACGAGTTTTCTGATTATGGTAATATTTATTCAAAATTGGTATGTGGAGGTTTTCATGTTCGGAGATTATGAATTTTTTGTCAAAATCTATAAATTCAAGATGGCGACTTCGGGATGGCGGACGAGTTTTGTGATTATGGTCAGATTCTATTCAAAATTGGTGTGTGAGAGTTTTTGGGGCCGGAGATCGTGATTTCTTTCAGTTCAAAACTTACAGGGAAGATACCTTGTAATAACGATGCTCTATTAGAAATGAACAGATTGAGGCGAACTAACTGAAATCATTGTCAGCGATGACTTAAACTTATTTAATACGTTTTAGTACACGGCTTGAATGAAAGCTTGTCTTTA
The DNA here is from genome assembly GCA_018342105.1 of Gonioctena quinquepunctata. Classification (NCBI taxonomy): domain Eukaryota; kingdom Metazoa; phylum Arthropoda; class Insecta; order Coleoptera; family Chrysomelidae; genus Gonioctena; species Gonioctena quinquepunctata. The sequence continues at coordinate 234,526 of JAFIRS010001806.1, read as the reverse complement.
AAAAGGATTTTTAAAATTTGATGTTTTATTAACCATGATAGCGATAAAATTTTAAAGTTAGATAAATACGATAATTAGTTGTTATTACCATGCAGTAGCTTATGCTACATCCGAAAACGCCTGCACTTTATGTAAATCAACCATATGAGACGTAAATTGAATGTTATCGTTGGTATATACTGTAGGTTATGAATTTTGCACATTCCGTTCATATTAGTCAAGAGATATCCTGTTTTGAAACCCCTTGGATTAACTCTGATGGACGATTTAGAACACATGGAATTTGTAGGTCAAAACGAAATCAGTGTCATTTCCCCCCCTATTGTAAAAGTTGTTGATTAAATAACTAAAGCGGCCAGAGGCATCAAATTAAAAACAGCATGAATATAATAAAAGAAAACGGTTAGTCTCAAAAACAAATTGTAATAGTAATGAAAGAATTACATTTGCAAAGCCTAAGTGACAGGTTTTGTCATTTGCGTTAGGTGCAGCTTGCCGTATCGTAATTCATAGACGAATTGGAAGGAGTTTGGGTTTTCGAACAATGTGAATAAAAACATAAGAACTATAGTGCCATTCAAAGTTGGTTCGCACCGTTTCATAATTCAATTTTAGATTAATACATATTGATTTAAGACCAGGAGCAGAAATAATACTATAGCCCCGCCTAATTACCATTACTCTTGGTCCAAACCTCAGTTTTTATTGGCTGAAGCACATTTCATTTCGAATGACACATCTCGATCAAGCCCACTGCCACAGTTGAATAAACAGCTAGCAATTTTTTTTTACTCTTTGAAGATGACCGTAATTGTTAAATTAAGCAAAATAACTTTCATCTATACCATACAAATCATTCTTTGTTTAGCAAACAAATAAGCGCAGACTTCCCAAGTCTTCCATTAAAAATGAAAAACGTCTTATTCCTCTAGGCAGCTGACTACAAATACATATACAATAAGAGTATGTTGGTCGACTTCCATAAAAAAATCACTACTTTCCTGGATAATGCCCCGACGGATATTATATTACATCCAATGGATGAACGTGCAAAGCCCTACAAGCTACTTTGCAGTAGTTTGTTGCAAAATGCATAAATATTAACCACTTCACTAAGGCTGACCATCTGTAGACCGCTTTCGAGGTACTTGCCCCTCATCAGACAGAAGACTAATGTCTGCGTACCTGATTGAAACAATTAAAATCCATCCAATTCATTGTATTCGTTGGGATTGCATTAGCAGAACGGAAAACACCATTAGCTAACGCCATCTCAACTCAACTACCGCAACTAAAACATTACCAACTGGTATTAATGAAATGATAGCAGGCTATCGATATGTACAGACTTCTGTCTCTTATTGCAGATTTCTATCCTGAGACTCAGGATGACAGTATCAAAGAAATACCGTCTGAGTCCATAAAACTAATTCAGACTTTAACAACCTAGACTTTGTAAACTACCCATGGTTTTCAATAATGAATTTCTCCATCTACCCACTCACCTGAACGTGTTGCCTTCTTGAATAGGACACTGGGTAACGAACGGTACGCCGTCGTAGTACTGGGTACCTCTCTGCCATATTCCGTGCCAATGAATAGTCGCTTCCATGCCCTGCATGTGGTTCTCCACGTCGATGACGACTTTGTCTCCTTCGCACACCTGTATGCTAGGTCCGGGAATCATCCGGTTTACGGAAAGGATACCTCTCTCGACACCATCGGCTAGGACGCACTGGCAGCTCGACCAAACCGTGTTTGTTGCGTTTGGCGTACATACTTGACAAGCACTGAAAAAAAAAGAAAGATTTAAAAATTGTATTACAAGGGTTGGGAGATGCTTGTAAAACATAAGATCCATTGAAAAGAGTATAGTAGAATTTTGTTATTACAAGAAGTAGAAGTTGAAATTCTCAAGTTTTGTCGGAAAGCTGCTTGTCACGCCTGAAGTACTCTTTGAATGGAGCACCAAATTTTGTATAAACTGCACTTAAGCATTCAATTGTTTGAGACACCGGTAACAGATTTCTGGTAGCCCTACTAATAATAAGTTTATTTACAAAAATAGCAAGATAAAAATAGATGCAATAATACAAAATAAAAAATAATGACAAGCGATATGTAAATTGAAAGATAATAATGAAAAACTAATATTAGAACATATATTATGAATATTGAGTTAATTAATATAGTAAGCTATGAGTAACAATGAGAAAAATAACAAAATGCTAAGAAAAGAAGTACTAGTGGGTATGAATATATACACACATACATATACACACTGATTTAAGGATAATATTTATGTTCACTTTATATGTGAAGTATAATGTGAGTTAATTGGTCATTTAGCGTCTATTTCAGATAAGGTTGATCTATCAGATTACGGATTTGATCAAGTGAATTTTGGACAGTGGGTTGATACCACGTCAGATTGGTAGGAGGGCTTGAAAAGTTAAGGTCCTAATACATAATTTTTTCTGTTGATTTGAGGTTCTGGGGATAAAAGTGATTTTTTGTTTCGAATTTCGTAATTGTATTGTGAGTATTCCTTTCTGTTCGATGTTTGTGTTGCACAGCTCTTCATAGAGCAGACTCCATTTATATAAATATTGAGAAGAACTGGATCCAATACCGTTCCCTGAGTACTCCGTATTCTATAACCTGCTCTCCACTGATTGAGTTTCCAATCTTAACAGACTGCGTCCTATTGGAGAGATACCTTTTGAATAAGTCTAGTGCACTTCCTCTTACTCCTATATTCTCCAGGGTGTCTAATAATAGGCTATGTCAAAAGCCTTCGACAAGTCTATAAAAACAGTAAGAGATGATTTAGTTTAATCTAGAGATGAATACATTTCTGCAGTGAGTTTGATTATTGCATCTTGTGTAGAGATACCCTTTTGGAAGCGGTATTGGTTTTCCGAAATTATTTTTGGTTCACAAATTAGACTGAATACTCTGGCTGTTATATTATCAAGTCCAGGTGATTTCGTTTTCAGTGACATGACGATATTTTCCACTTTTTTGTGATCTTTATCTTCAAGAAACAGTGAGTGAGGGATTTTTTGAGAGGTGAAAGTTTCGAAATAGGGAGATGAAGGGAATTGCTCAGTTATTTTTTTCCTATGCTCGTAATTGTTTATTGCATCCGATATCTCTTGTGAATCTTTAATATAGGTACCATCCGTATTTATTATTTTTGCAGATATTTAAACTTCGGACTTTCAGTTATAATTTTTTTATAGTAATTGATTTTTGTTGTTTTTACATTCTGTTACAATATTACACAGGAATTTATAGTTTTTTTTCAAGTTATTGTTCAGATGATCATTAAGGAGATTTTGGTACATTTTATCGCGATCGTTAATCATTTCCAAGAGTTCAATGGTCATCCACCGTTTTTTCAATCCTGCTCTGAATCGGCTACTATTTTAATACTATTCAACCAAATCACAAAGCTCACTTGAATTCGTTCTACAAGATCTGTGTATCTCAAGCCCCAAATAGAAATACTTCTCCCATCTTCGTATATTCTCCTTAAATTTTTTTTAACTGCAATATTTAGCAACACAAACATGGACCAGAAATAAACAGCCCAATAACGAAACGCGAAACAAAAAATCACGTATTCACCCCCAGAACCTTGAAATCAATTGGACAAAAAAATTGTTTATATTTAGGACCTAAACTTTTCAATTTGAAAAACGAGGTATCCACCAACTCTTTCAAAAATCACTAGAGAACATACATCAGGTCTCGGCCTTGTGATCAAATCCATAATCTGATAGATCGACCTTATCTGAAATAGACGCTAAATTGCCAATTGATTCATTATACTTCACATATAAAGTGAACATAAATATTATCGTTGAATCATGGTGTGTATATGTTTGTTTATATATTCCTATCCACTAGTACTTCTTTTAAGACCAAGTACAAATTTCGTTACCTACACTTTACATATATGTTATTATTATATTATCTCTAATTTTGTATAATAAAAAAAGTTAAAACAAAAGCATCGTATTCATACGATGCATAGTGACAGACTCGATGACCTTTTTATCTCATCGATATACACAAATTAAGAGATCATATGAATAACATATTAAAGTGTAGATGACGAAATTTGTCTTTGTCATTTGTTTTTATTTTGTTTATGGTGACCATTTGTTAAACTCTTTGTATTCGTGCTAATACATTTTCTCAAGTTATTAATTGGATGCGCCGGTCAAAAGTGTAAAAGTAAAAATTGCTAACAATTGTAAAAGTGCATTTTATCATTACTGATAACTGGTGCGTGGATCACATGATTTCCAGGAGCATAACTAACATCCGGAGCACCTCAGATAAAGAACAGGATTCTTTGTGAGTGGACGTGCTATTTGATTACGTTTCAGCACTATATTTTTACCGAGACATTACAGGTTTTTCGTTTTTCAACTTCTGAAAATGGAAAATGGATTAAATAGACTAGCTTTGTTCGAATTGGTTAAGGAGTCTGCGGAAAAATTATGTGATAGAAAGCTCTTTGAAGAAGATGACGGGGATCAGAGACAGAGTTCAGGAAGTCAATCTTCTGAAGACACTCAAAAACTAAGATCCCTGTAGTGACTTTGGTAAATATTAAATGTATTGATTCATAGAGATATTTTTAGGAGTATTTATAATGGGTTTGAGCCAGTGACCTTCGGGATCAGCATGCACAGGCAAAAAGATTGAAGATAATGAATTTTTTAATAACATGATAGGCTATTGTTTACCCAATGCAGATTGAATCCCCACTCCGTATTTCATCACAGGTGGTAAATGGTTCAATTATTCATTTCCATGGCGAAAACGTGTTGAATAATTCATTAAAATCAACAACTTGCCAGGGAGTGAAAGGTTTCACGTGATATACGATTATTTGAATTCTCAAGAACGAAGTGGCGTGAATAATTCCTCAAACTCGCTACAAATATTATTATGAGATATATGTGCTGCTAATTATCGAACTTATTATCATATCAATCACGCTAACTTGTCTACAGGAATTGGGAAGTTTAACGTGATTTTTGCGTCAGCAATGAAGACACAACTGATAATTAAAGAGTAGTTTTTCATGGTTGGTGTCACTTTCAATTTCTACTTAACGGTGTTAATGGAATCATAAAATTGTTAGACTGTTGAATATTCCAGCTAATTACCAAGGTACTGTTTCAATATGTAGAATGGCATTCGCATGTTTTTTCTGTTTCCTGCTCAGATCATTTCAATGACGAATGTGTGAGAGTTACAGCTGTGAAGTGAATTAAATGCTTGTTGAAAACAGGAAAGTGACACGACAAAGGTTTCACAAATTACTTTCCATTGATGTCGGAAAACTTCAGTCCGATTCGCAACTTGACGGGTAGATGGTGTGATCTAATCGGGATAAATGTTTACCGCTGAAGGTTAACCAAATGTATTTTCGGTTGTTAAACTGCCTTCGCTAAATTGATTTGTTTGAAAATATGAACATGATGTTCATAAAATCAGATGTGGAATCAGCTGCGACTCAAAGATGAACTTTAGCCACTATCTTCCATCGTTCAAAATATCCTCTTGGGGGTCATGTTGAAAAGGGAAACATTCTCAATTGAATATTGAAAGAAATATTTTTCTGTGAATTGAAAAATCCACGTTGTTTTCCTGAAATTTAACAGAAAAAACTCCCGGGCTAAAACCATTTTCGCTAATTGATGATAGTTATCAAAAAATTATTGAAACAGCAGATGAGAACCCTGTCATTGATAAAAGAAACGTTAAAATTGTTATACTTCCAACAGAAGCCACTGAAAACAGTTCTGGAAAAAAATCAGCTAAAATGTAACAAATTAATGATCAAAGGTAGTGACGTCTGGAACTGAGCCGCCAAGTCTAACTTCATCATCTTATTCTCCACTGAAATACAAACTTTGATCCTAAATTTTGAAATAAAAATGCGAATAACGATACTATAGTATATATGAATACCAGAGGCAAGACGTGAACATCGTTATCGAAATTTTATGGTGATTCGAGAAATCAGAAACCAGGCGGGAAGCCATTTCGATGTTAACGTTTGAAAATGGGTAATTCATTCAAATTCAAGATGATTTATAATGCAAACCAAGTATAAGGAATTGAATTTAAATATAAAATGTGGAACAATAAATGTTCACCATATCTATCGAGATGAAAGGCGTGTATTTATTATTATTTTTTATGCTGAAGTATATTCGAACAGAAGCCACTGAAAACAGTTCTGGGACAAAATCAGCTGACGAATGTTACAAATTAATGATAAAAGGTAGTGAAGTCTGGAACTGAGTCGCCAAGCCTAACTTCATTAAGTAAATGAGACCAAAAATCTTATTCTCAACTGAAATACAAACCTTGCCAAAACGCAGCATATGGAAAACTTTTTCATTATTGATTTCTCAAAAAAAATCATTTCTGATAAAAACCTCTGCTTCATCCAAAACCTGAAATGCAAATACCAAAATTGAATTTTAGGCCCCATATGGAGGAGATAGAAAAGCATGCTTTGTTTTCAAAATAATATGATCCCATAACTTTATTTCTCACGGTAGAATTCAAATTCATGGGGAAATATTGTTAAAAATGAAATGTTGATCCAGAATTTCGGATTATAGCCACCTATGACCAATTTCATATTTCAACTTTTTTCCCCATTTTTTCCTCATCGCCCTGTACAACATAAGGAATATTATGCTAGACGAATGGTATATTGTTAGATATGATGATATCACTGTCTGAATGTATTATCATTTCTCCTTCCCATCGGAAATCACATTAATTGAATTATGTGACGGAATTTCACAAAATCTTGCTGCAAATAGTAAATAAAACTGAATTGTCTCCAAGGTATGATGCCAGAATGAAAATGAATTTATTTTCGCCTACGAATAAATTTTTTTAAGATAATCAGGAATTCTAAAATATGATAATTTTTGTAAAGTTTTTTTTTTCAAGCAAGACATCAGAATGCATCAACAATATTTTATTGAATTTTTTGCAGCATTCAACGTACAAAATTGAGGTTTTAATCCACTCGAAAAATTCATTCACGTATTATTTATGAATTTCGAAATATCGTGAGTTGTTACATTCGACTTCGATAACAATACCCAGCTTCCATAGTTTTGTTCTTTGAATTATACTGTAAATGATTGAGATATAGAACATTTGCCGATCACAGTTGGCTTTGAAAACAAATTCATTTCTAATTGTAAACAAACCCTTTTTGACGCAAGAATAACTCACAAGTCTGTAGAGTAATTTCAGTAGTTTTTCATTTCAATCATGGCTGCTCGACTAAGTATACAGGAGGGAGTGGAGATGTAATGATACATGGTGACAATTATCATACTTGTAGAGACACTGTCAATATTTTTAATGAAAGACATCCAGGTAAAAACGTTCATAATTCGACAATTACAAGAATTTAACAACATTCAGGGAAAAATTTTGAAAAAATACAAAGTGACACATAAACGACCGATAACTGAAAATGACTGTTATTAATATTATGGTGTCTACGATTGGAAATCCAAGAATGTCATTATCGCAAAGGGATGAAAATCTTGATATATTCGATCGATCAATGAGAAGAGTTCTAAATTCAAACCGTATAAACCAAAATTCATACACACTTCAAAACCGAGAGGTCCGGGTAATCGCTTGGATTTCTGTTTCTGGTTTCAGTCTATGATGGAAGATAATATACAGTTTTCGAAATGAATTCTGTAAAGTGACGAGTCAACCTTCACATCAAATGGGGTAGTCAGCTCCCAGAATTGAAGGTGGTGGGCAGATAATAATCCCCATTTTAGGAAACAATGTAGAGACCAATATCACTTCAAAGTTAACGTCTGGTGCGGAATTCGTAATGACATTATTGTTGGACCAGTATTTTTCAGACAACCACTGAATTCTGCAAGATATTTGAGAATGCTGCAGACGTTTTCTCCGATTATTCAGATGATATTCCTCTGGACCTGAGAGCTGGAATGTATTTTCAACAAGACGGTGCATCCGTTTATTCTACGCTAGAAGTGAGGGGGTGGTTGAACGGAACATTTCCAAATCGACGGATTGGAAGATATTCCAATAACGTTTGGCCCGCCCGATCACCCGACCTCACTCCTTTGGATTTATTTCATATAGGGATATCTCAAACAGAAGGTATATTCAAGTAGACCATTTCAAAATATACGTCATTTGGAGAATACTATCAGGAATTGTATTCGCGGAATAGCTCCTCAGATACTAAGAAATGTTCATGATGCAATGCACCGTCGTACTATACAGTGTATTGAGATTGGAGGACTCCACGTAGAATAAAGCATAGGACTTATTTGTTTGAAAAAATGTTATTTGTATTGTAAAAATAAATTAATTGGCATTCTGGCATCATACCTTGGAGACAATTCAGTTTTATTTACTATTTGCAGCAAGATTTTGTGAAATTCCGTCACATAATTCAATTAATGTGATTTTCCGATGGGAGGGAGATATGAGAAAACATTCAGAGGGTGATATCATCATATCTAACAATGTACCATTCGTCTAGCATAATATTCCTTATGTTGTACAGGGCGATGAGGAAAAAATGGGAAAAAAGTTGAAATATTAAATTGGTCATAGGTGGCTATATTCGAATTTCTGGATCAACATTCGATTTTGAACAATATTTCCCCATAATTTGAATTCTACCGTGAGAAATAAAGTGATGGGATTATATTATTTTGAAAACAAAGCATGCTTTCCTATCTCCCTCGTATAGGGTCATATAAAATTCAATTTTGGTGTTTACAATTCAGGTTTGGGATGAAGCAGAGGTTTTTATCACAAATGATTTTTTTTTAGAAGTAATAAAAAAGTTTTTCATATGCTGCGAACTTTATAACGGACACTGTATATGAATACAAATGGCAAGACGTTTTCGAAATTTCATGGTGATTCGGCAAATCAGAAACCAGGCGGGTCGCGATTTCGATGTTAACGTTTGAAAATGGGTAATTCATACAAATTCAAGACATGAATTATCAATAAGGAATCGAATTTAAATATAAAATGTGGAATCAATAAATGTTCACCATATGTATTGAGATGAAAGGCGTGTATTTTAGTTGGTAGTACTTTGTTTGTACTTATTTACTGGACAAAGTTGAACTTGCCCACTATATTTAATTATTTTTTATGGCTGCAGTAAATTCGAACATGGCGTTTTAAAAGAAAGAAAATCCGATCCATTTACAGTGTTTGCATTATACCCCAATTTTTTCCACAGTCTCTTTATGTTTTTGTATATATAGTATAGTATTCCAGTATTCACAAGCTTTCATTTAACTTCACATTTGTATGTATGTAGGTATGTTTAGTTCAAATCTTGCAAGTGAATTTCAACCCACTTCTAGTTGTCAGATATAACGTGTTAATAATTCAAGATGGCGGCTCCAAGATGGAGTTTTGTGATTATAGCCCGATTCCATTAAAATTGGTTATCAATTTTAGTCAGAATTCAATAAGATAACGGATTTCATGAATAACTAAAATTAACTTAATAAAAATGGTAACAAAATACGACAAGCTTTTATACAAATGCTCTAAACAGGAAAAAATAATTTCTTCAATTATTCGACCTTCAGATTCAAAAGCTTGCTGCGAAAATAAAATAGGTATTCTTGCGCGGCAAGATTTTGAATCTGCTACTCACAGAATAACCTAGGTCAAACAATTGAGGAGCAACTCGTCAAAACGTGTTTTGTCCACTTCGGAATGATTGTAGCTTGGATGCCCATTTACGAAACACATCAAATCACATTCTGTCCCAGCGTTATTTAAATGCGAACTCGAACCACCACATCAAAACGCGTTATGTTCATCGAAATATGGAAATTAGTGTGACTGTTGATGGTATAGTTTAACCATTTTCAATTGCAGAAGCTGTTTCTATAGGGAGCAAATCAAAAACTCACTTCGCTAACACGAGCGTATATGCGAAGAAACGGAACGATAGTCAACGTGGGTTTGAGTGACAGTTGTTTGAGTGACCGCAACCCAATGATAATGCTTGTAGGTGTGTCTATACGTTGAGACTAATAAATCACTAGTTTCAGGAGGTCTGAGTAAATGAAAGCCAGTAGCGTCTCTGGTCTGGGATCGAAATAGGTTTCAAAATATTCTATAGTTGTGATGTGTTTTGTTGGAAAATATGGCTTTTGTTCTACCATGGGAAAATGAAATTATGATGATCCGATTGGCATATTTTTTTATTTTAACGTATTTTTTAAATATTTAAATATCTAAATAAAATTAGTTATCTCCGCTTATGCTGCTCAAAGGATTGCGCCACAAGACTGAGAAACTTGTTTTTATATGCTTCTCCAATTGATAATAGATGAACTATAATAGCCAAGGGTCAAGAAAAAGACCAAAGCGAAAACATAAAAGAGAACAGGAGTACGAAAACAGGTGGAAAGGCGTCGGACGTTGTATATAGTTGATGGAATTAGTATGAAATCATCAAATTTAATACCTTCCTCAATTATTATTATCACAGATGCAACAAAACGCATTATGTCCAAGAATTATAATCGTTATTCTGGAAAGTCATACTACTTTTGATTTAAATATGGTTAATATTCAAATCTAAGTGTATACACCCATAAAAAAACCATACACCCATAAAAAAACCGATGAAAAATTGCCTTACGACATAGTGTATAGCAACAAATGGTTTTTGCCTCTACTGAAAAAACGGGTTTTTGGACACAATGCGCTCTGATAAGTTGCTCCTCAATTGAAAAAAATATTTTTCCCTATAAGTGCATTTGTATAATAGCTTGCCTTACATTTTTTTGTTTTTTTTTAATCATTGCATTTATAGACATCTTCGAACGATTAAAATATTTTTCAAACTCTCCACTGACTAATACAAATAATCATGATAATTACAAACCTGAGCGATTTCAATCGGAAAGTCATTGACCAAAAAATTCCAATTGATAATAATTACGAATCAAAGCTCGAAGTATGTGATTTACCTAGATTTATATCGACAAATTAGTATTACATAAACATTTGTAGAATGCAGTACCTACAGACCTGATTTATATTCAGAATGTATATTATTTATTTTCATTCTATTGAATTCAAATGATCAAATTTTCAAAAGGACATTTAAAATCTTGGATCCCAAAAATACCTTTCATATGATGTTTGTTCGCTCATATTAATTAGAATGCTATTTGATAATAGTTCATCTTTCTATGACGTACATAATTTATCAGTCTTTCTCTTTCTGGAATATAATGTGATGAAAGCAGATGATCTGTGCAAAATACAAGCAGCTAGAACGGAAAAATAATGGTATTATCCGGTACATTTTTGTCTGTCTGATTCTCTATGACAGTCTTGGGCGTTGAAATTTAAAGTTTAATAGCGTTGAACAATGAATTTCGAATAATATGTTTTTATATGTATTTTATGGGGCAAATTGGTCTTATAAAAAAAATCTTTCGTGTGGGGAATTGAGCAAAAACTGATGTGGTGAGAAATTCATCAGAATATACCTATTGGATAAGTTGGAAATAAAAAAAACCAGGAAAAAGTCGAGCGCTTGACGTATCCATCGATGTCCAGCGTGGCTTTAGCCGGGGAAGCAGTTCCATGATTTTTATCATGGATTTTTCAATTAACAGAAAGATATTTCTATTCAATATTCAATTAAGAATGTTTGAAAACGGTACCATTAAATAAGAGAAAGATTGTAGTCAATGATATACAGTTTGGTGTTTCGAGGAAGTAGGGGAGGGGGCTGACTCAATCACCAGAAAATATTCCCCAACTCTGGTGTGTGAGATATCAAATTGAATGAATATATGAAAAAATCATTGTTAAAACAAGTAGAGGAAACACCGACAATTGTTTTTATGTATTAACCACAAAGTAAAAAAAAATGTTGCACAGTTTAGACTCTGCGTTGGAGGATCCGTAAGATTTTTGTTGGTGAAATTGGTGTAACTGATTCATTTAATTTGACTTGCATTTTTTTTGGTCCATTCTACCAATTGGTTGTTATCCAATTTCACTTTATTATTTTTGACGTTAAGTACCCATTTTCACTTCTGTTGCAGGGATGTCACATGTGTACAAAAGGTTTAATTTGGCCCTAAGACACTCCTTTGTGGGACACCCGCACTGAAGTCTTTGAAATCTGAATAGCCATCTTCCTGCTTGATTGAGAAGGTTTTCTCCGATATGTATGAGGTTATATCTCGACATATTCTTTGTCCCGCTTATAGATCAACCCTTCATACCGAATTTAATCAAACGCTTGAGCAACAACCAGGAATAGCAATGTATAATGATTGAAGAAAATCAAACCTTTGGTGTGAGATATCTTATGAGAAAGGATTCTAGACGGAGCTTCTTTTATGAAAAATAAAAACGGGCATATTCTTGAAAAACCTGTCTCCTGATGGAAAAATAACTGGGAGAATAAATGAGCAAATGACAAATATACCGACTTTAATGTCCTAGGCACATAATCGGTCGACAATTGCAATTTTGCATTGTACGGAACACCCATTCTGCTAAGCTCAACTCACACTTGACAGCTTTTCCATGAATATTTCCAACTGTACTTCATCATGACCTATCCAATATCACGATAATGGAATCTTTCTAGACATCTCAATAATGCAACAATAGTTCTCACATTTCCTATTGTGCTTACTTTTAACAGAGAACATTCAGATAGAAAAAATTTTCTCTTTCACTTCCTACACAAAACGCACTTTTACTCTAAAACAAGAATTTATTCACTATTATTGAATATGAAGAGAGGCTCATTGTATGAAGACGGAATTCTTCTTTGTGCTTAGGTAAGTAGATTTCATATTGCGCCACTTCAAGAACGGAATTAGTGGAAACTAGAGGCTTCTTTTTCCACTCGAATCAAACGAAATTTGGAATAAAAATACTTTAAAAAATATTTTGGCAGAGTTCAAAGATGGGTCAAAATGACGGCTGGAAAATATTACACATTAAATGACCAGATTAATTCGAATAATTCGCCCCTTTTAAATCTGTTTACTAGACATTGAATGATCTTTCGTCCAATGATCACTTAATTACCCAATATCCAATTGACTTCCTGCTTCTATTATTTATATCAAAGCCCAGTAATTGTAATTAAGTTAATCTCCACTTGAAAAAGCTATAGTATAGCGTGTCGTGGGTTTTGTGAACCAATTTACGTATAAAATGGATGAAAGTTGAACGAAAGAATACAACATTATTAATTTAAAGACTCCATCATATTGAATTCAGTGCTTCAGATTATAATACTAGAGTTAATACCATTGAGCATAAAAAGTATTTGAAATTTGAAACAAAGAAAATTCGATTCATTATATAATACACAAAAAACAAAAAACATTCGAAAAAACCCTGAAATTATCGAACAAACAATTTGTCAATTTATAAAACACAAATTTCAACCGAAGAGAAAACTCTCATAGAAAAGGGATTTAATTAAAACCTCAAACAAATCATTGACACTAAAAAAAATTGCACTAAAGGGTACTTCCAATTCAATATCAATAAAGACATCACAGCTAACATATTGAATCAGAACAATCAAAATCTAACTTTAACATAATAGAGAAATTTTAACACCAAAAAATTAAAACTAAAACCATCCAAAATAAAGTTGTTTTTCCACGGGCAGAGGAAGGAAAAACGGTGATCGCGCTTAATAAAGGTAATTACTTACAAAAAACTTCAGAGTTCTTGAAAGAAGATCCTATATGTTTTTACCAAAAAGAAATTAACGAAATAATAAAATCAATTCAATATGTTCTTAACGACTATGAAAAAATAAGATGCACTATTATGAACCCTCAAATTTCAAAACTCTATTCACTTATATAGAAAATGACCCTATCCGGCCAGTAGTATCTTTCATTACAGCACCATCAGTGAAAATCTCTGAAAAATTAATAGATCTCATCAAGAGTAATTCTAAATTCTTTGCTAAATTGATAAAATTAAGAACGTGCATCTTCCTAAAAATTCCAAACTAATTTCTTTCGATGTTGATAAAATTAAGAACGTGCATCTTCCTAAAAATTCCAAACTCATTTCTTTCGATGTTCAAAATCTTTTTCGGAGCATACCACCAGATGAAACAATCATACTAGTAGGTCACCTACTGGATAGGAACCATGTTAATCTGATCATCAAAGATGAGATATTGGATTTACTTACAGTTTGTTTAATTCATAATTATTTCCAATTTAATAATAATTTTTATTCTTCTAGTAAATGGTTAATAATGGGATATTCCTCTAAGTCCGTTACTAGCGGAAATTTTCAGGGATAATCTCGAAAATAAAATTCATAACAACCCGTTGATGAAAAACTTTTTATACATCTAACGTTCTTTCTAGGAACTGATCGACAATTATATACATTTTTTGACTTCATCAATGGCATTCATCGCTCAATCAAATTCACAAAAGGAATTGAAATGAATGATTCGATAAACTTCTTAGATTTGACCATAACGAAAATAAACAGTAAACACGAATTTTCAATTTTCCACAAACCTTCGTATACAGATATTACAATACATAGTACTTCCACTCTCCCTACCAACACAAAGAGCCGCATATAATGTATGATTCGCAGACTAGTGAATGTCCTCTGTCGAAGAGAATTTCAATGAAGAATTGAATATAATTAAACAAATTGCAGCCAATAACGGATATAACTCAAGTTAAGTTGACAGCATTCTATCGAAAAAACTCTATAAAAAGGCAATTCAGGAAGTTTATCCAACCGATTCAAATACAAAGTCAAATTTCAGGGTTATTACTTATTTCGGCAAACCCTAGAGAAAATGACTTTTTTAAAATTAATTTTAACAAATAATACTCTGGGAAAAGGGAAACATTCTCAATTGAATATTGATAGAAAGATTTTTCTGTGAATTGAAAAATCCACGATTAAAATGAAGTTATTTTTTGTGAATGTCTAACAGAAAACAACTACTTCCCCGGCTAAAGCCACGCTGGACATTGAACTACATCTGATAGGTATTCTGAAAAGGCCCTAATTCAAAAGAAAAATTTGAAATTGAAAATTTGCATTTTCATTCAGATAGTTATTCGATTTTATATTCCAGTTCTTAATTAAGAAGAAAAAGTTCAGCGAAGCCTTGTAGCAAATTACATTTTCACTCACCAACGAGGACTTCAATTACAACTGAGGTCTGAAGGAGAGAACACAAAAAATCGACGACATACATTTTTTTCGATAGACTGTTATTACTATAAATAACATTGGTGCTATTCTTGATTAAATTCATATACAAATATCAATTGCTTTAATTTTTCTACGTATATGTTCTTCATCAATATATACTTAATTATTATTCAAGAAAAAGTTGTAAATAATGAAAATAAAGTCATTGACCAAAAACATTTCTTTTATGTAAAAAAGCGCGAGGTGCTGATATCATCAGTTATCAGTTACCTTAATATCATTATGAAAAGTGAGTGGAGAGCACCCCACGCTTTTTTTACATAACATGAAATCATTTTTTTAGGCCAATGACTTTATTCTTATTATTTTCAACTTTTCAGTCCTCATTGCCATATATGCGAGTTCTTTTAGTTTTGCTACATAATACTAAAGAATACTACGGGAGAAAAACTCTTCGATTGATTCATCCACATGAGATTAATGGAATTAATAACGAAAAATTTTGGCGAATATGCTGAGAACCAGTGCATTCGCCAAATCTTTGAATTGGTAATTATGCTGAGAACGGCCTCAGTGCATTCACCATATTTTATTAGTAGTCACTGAAGAGTTCCAATATTCACCTCCTGGCTCCATCATCAGATCACCTTCAAGATACCAAATTATAGTATTGTCATCCAAACTACATATACATACCAAGTTTCATTACGATACGACAATTAGAAGTAGGAACACGGAACACAACAACAATGTAATCAAATCTTTGATTACATTGTAAGTTACAAGGGAAGCTAATAAAAGCGTGTTGATAAAAACAAAACGAGTTTTTGTTCATCTCGCTATAAAAATGAAAAAAAGCGTATTTATGGTTACCCACATATTATGTTGATGAGTAGATTGGTGAACGCAATCCTTAATCAATCCACAACAATTCAAAATAGGTCCCGGCTTCATGAAAGTACTGTTTAAAGACATAATAAATCCACTCGAAAAGTGGTATTTTTCAACACCGATACATCTAAACCAACACATCTCCCTAATTATCTCACAATCCACCACATTCATCGCATATAATGTGACATATGTTCCGAAATCCCGCTATCTATTCTTCACAAAGTGAAGAGCTGAATCGTGCTTCATACATTATGCATTTTTTCATATCTCGTTATCCTCATCTCGATGACTTAATTTACATTCATTAGCCGAACAAGGAGCGCGATCATAATTTCGTAGATTACAGATCGTAATTTGTTAGATTTGGAAGACACGGAACGATTCAACAAAGATGGGCACGGTGGAGAAATTTCGTGAATTAATATGGATCAACAATTTCTAAATAGATGATGGAAAAAATATAGAGTCATCGCTCTCATAAAAATATTCGCATAATTACGAGTTCATGGATGATCTCAATAACCGTAATTTAGTTATAAAAATAATTTATTATACCTCCTGAAATTGTACGGAGTTATCGTCATCTAGTGAAAACTGTTGGGCTTAGCCACAAAATATTTGAAAGTGTTATTCTCTAACTATATACATAAACATATACATAGTGCTGTAGATTTGCTGATACACCTTAGTATATTACATATTTTTTGCCTGTTACGAATTTATATAAAAAACCAGAGTGAATTTGTGGGATTATATCTGCTTTCGAAGACTCTTGAGTATCTTAACATTTTCACATAAACATAAACATAAGTATCTTAACATAACAGTACGTTAATGTGAGTGGAGCGGAGTGCAAGTAAATATTTGTGTCCTCGGGAGAGCCCCAAGGATCTCACATTGGTTCAGTTCTGTCCATATTATTGTATGTATGTATGATGTAACCGCTTGCTTCAGACACTCTACCTGTTTGATGTATGCTGATGATTTGAAGCTCTATAACGTCAAGAACTTGCAGGAAATCTGGACAGCTTAGTGCACTGGTGTGAAATGAACCATCTGAAGCTCAATACTCACAAGTGTAAACACTTTCCATAGGACTAATAACCCACAATTCACGAAGGACAAATTATGGCTCTAAGGCCAAAGACTTGTTTCGAATTAAAATATATTTTATTCTGACTGTGATATTTTTCAAATGAAACTTTCATGTGTTAAGCATTTTCTGTCTGTTCAGATGTATCCTAGAGATCATTAGCTAAGAAACCTTGTATTTAATTTTATTTTTCCGTCTTATTGTCTTTTTTTCCCAATATGTGTTATTCATATATTTAGGTCTGTACCATATGGAGTTTTTTCACCCTGTAGCTGTACTAAATAAATGAATAAATCAAAGCTACTTTATTTTGGCTGCTCTCTAGAGAACCATAAAATCAAGTCGGTAATAGGAATATCGCTCTAGGGTTCCTGTTAACTTCTGGTAAATTACTGGAAACCCCATTTTTATCTTTCTGATATTTCGTTTTTGAGATCCGGGAGAAACAAATAATTCTGAATAAAATGGTTTTCTAATAATGAGAGCTTGGTACTTATATCTCGTAATTTGACTTATATCTCGAATTCCTACTTAAATCTCGGAACTTTCAGAATAACAGACTCTTGATCAACCAGATATACGCGATAGACATATAGCAAACTTCTTCTCTCATTTGCGCAGATGCAGAACAATCTTTGCCTCATCTCATCGTTGTTGATATTGTTACGGATATGAGCGGGTACGCCCCTGTGCTGGGTGCCGATGAAGTCATCTTCCAGATCTTTCTAAAACGACTATTCGAAGATGCGAGAAGAAATCCGGCCATTAACGATGATGTTATGGAACATTCCCGATCGCCGCCATTCCAGAACTTTCCGCCATCCTATATATAGCGGTTCATATGCTACAGGCAGTTAGTAAGAAGTCGTCAGGTAGTCAAAAGATAGTCTTGTGAATATTGTTGAGCATTGTAATTGTGAACAAGTATTGTATAGTTAGAGAATTATTGTGTTGTATTTCAAAGTGGAATAAACGGACGAATTTATTAGAGTATTCTTTAAACCCCAGTTTCGTAAAATATAATTTTGAGAATTAATTTTTGAATTTTCTCATTTGAGACCGCATGCAGACTACCTTGGGCGATCTTCTAGAATTTGACAAGTTTTATGGTTACATCGTTTAGGTGATTACTCTCGTTTCGGACGTCTAACGTCTTGATGTATTTGAAGGATTTCACGACGTTTCCAGCATCTTCAGGTGTCATTAACCTGTCTGTCATTTGTTTTGTTTTTCTATCTTATTCCTTTCTCGGGTAATATTCCTTGGCGTTTCCGTTTTCGTTTTTCCTTTTTTTTTTTCCCATTTTTTTTTTTTTCGGAAGCTTTGTCTTTTTTCTTTATTTTTACTGTTTCTCTACTTCTTCTATTTCCTTTTGTATTTCTAATTCTCTTTTTGTAAATTCGTCATTTATGAAAAAAAAAATCATTATTTTAATTTTTCTTCCATTTTTCCTAACATTTGCTCATATTCAAATGCCTTTTCCACTTCCACATTTCACTCCAATTTGATGCTAAATAAAATTTATTCATATCTGTCGAGTTTTTTTATGTAGGACCACGCATAACTTTTTACAGACTGGTCCGATTATGATGTTTTTTTTTTATTGGATAGGGTATAGGGTATACCTCGAAATTGGTCCTTTTTGAAAAATCCACCCCTAAGGGTAGGTAAATAGGGGATGATTGATTGTTCACTCACTGAATTTTTACCTGTTAACCGATTATATCACGCATAACTTTCTTTTGGGTTATCCGATTTAGAATATCCTTTTTTTATATCCCAAGGGTAAGAAAATAGAGGATGATTGATTTTTTATCAGATTCTTCTGAGTTTTTTCAATCGAGCAGCATTTTTTGCAGGCCTACCCATGTTGGTATAAAAATATTGTTGTTTTATATAATATAACAGTAATTAGGTAATATTATATAACAGTTAATAGTTAAAGTACGGTAGGTAGGTAAGGTAGGTAAGTATTTCAAAAGTGATCAAACATTGAGTAGGTAGTAATTAGTAGATTTTTGCCACAAAAAAATCTTTTCAACAATAAACTGACAAAAAAAACTGAAAAGCGAAAAATAAAATAAACCTCTTCAGTCTCAATAACGAAGATCATTTAATTATTTTTAAGAAATAATCAAAACAAAATATCCTAAAAATGCAACGTGATATTTCCAGCGATAAAAATTGACATTCCAAAAATGAGCTCTCCGCACGACCACTCGCAAGCACGTGTGCCCTCACGTGTGTGTCCGTTGAAAAGGAATTTCCAGACATAAAACTAAAACATATCTCATATGAGCTTGAGCCTTTTCTGCAACTGAAAAAAAAACAATAAAACAAAACAACTACATTCTAATGGGTATTCTTAAAAAAATACATACATAAGACATATGTGAACCTCCAATAGGCGAGGACACGAAATTTTCAAAATATTTTCAATTGATTCTACAGCTTGTGAAAACTCTGTTGGTATTTTTTTTTATTTTCTAAAAAAAAAATATTTAAAGTAAATTTTGCAACGTTGCGTTTTCAAATCTTGACATTGCTATTAGTGTCCTAATTCTGACATTTATAGTATGAGAAACTTGGCAACATTGCCGTTTAACGCCACAATCAACCCGATTACGCCTATGACATGTATTCTCGCAAGATCAACGTAGGGGGCGCTGCTGCCAGTGGAGGTAATGCTGGTATGGTGTAGATTGGTGCTTATAGAAATTGTTGTACCCTACTGCTCCAGCAGAACTTCTGGATATCGCTTCACTAAAGACTAAAGATTCGACACTACCCAAAGCATAGATCATCGCGATTAGGAGAAATAAATTCACTCCTACCGATCACTCTCGCGTATGCAACAAACACTTTGTTGAAGGAGACTTCGTCATGCCCAAGGGTTCCCGTCGACAAAATTGTCAGTATAATCATCATAATTCTAATGTCGTCAGAGAGAAGATTTAGGGAATCAACAAAAAACCTAACCTATAATTACTGAAAGCTTATTTACTTTCAGCCAAACCAGCCAAATCAGCTGTCTGCTGAACAAAACTATGATTCCTATCATAATCCAGTAACATAAAAACCGATAACGTCTGTAGCCAGTAAGAAATATAAAAAATACGGACAAGGTAACCTAGAAACCGATGTTTACAAACCGATTTCAGCAACTCACTTTTGTATCAACTGCTCTTTGCGACCGGATGTTTTTGCTCTTCTATTCTTTAATTCCAATATGAGGCTTCTCACACTAAAATGTCCGTATTTTTTCATTAAAGTGAATAAATAAAATGATATGCTGGTATTTTGTTGATACCCATAACCTCCACTGACACAAGCGCCTCTGGCGGGAGCGAAATCTTCCATGCCTGCCATTGGCTGCTCAATTGTTTACGTCAGAAAGAGCGCCAATATTAGTAGCTTCAAAATTTGCTGATTTTCAAAAACTAATGGCAACTTATGTAATTGAAATTTGTCTGAAGAAATGTTTTCTGGGTACATTTATATATGCGTTATGTATTTTAAAGCATATTCAAAGCGATAATCATTTCTCGTGTCCTCGCCTATTCAATAATTTATTGTAGTTAACTTGAAGAGCTGAATGGGTAGAAAGAAGCAATATTGGGGCAATTTTACGTATTTGTCCCAATTCTTGATATCGCAATTTTGGACTTCTAAATTACTCCCACGTTTTTCCTCATAATGGTAAATCTGACTAGAATTCTTCTATACAGTATGATACAATTGAAAATATGTCGTATTTAGTTTTGACCGACTCATGTCTACTTTAGAAATAAACTGGGATATCCTGAAAACTAAGATAGGTTTAGGTGACGGAAATATCAAATGAAATGTATATTATTGAATGAAGCAAAAATATACAGAATACCACGTATGAAGAAGTAAGATACTGGAGATGAAAATAAGCAGCTTTGCAATGCTGTAGCAAACTTCTTAGATTACTTTATGATGATATAAAGTAGTTGGAACTGGTGATTTTCATATCACAAAGTCGTACGTGCATCAATTTCAAAATATCTAAAAAAAAAACGAGATCCGAGTCGGAAGTTTTGTATAAGGAAAGAAAATAGGGAAATATGAACTATTAGCAAAATATATAATGATTCAACAAGCACAAGTGTCAAGCCTATAAATAAAATACATATCAGTGACGCTAGCATAGGAGTATGTGGAGCTTTATACTATTTTTCATGAGAAAAAAAAAACATGAAAAATCTTTATCAGAAGCATGCAAGGGTTTCGCTCAAAATGAATCATCTACTTACGCTCCCAAAACTGTGTACAACTCCAACGTGAAATGGTAATAGCAAATCTTTGGTGGCTCCCCTTCCCTACACGCTCTCGCACACTCATCAGGCGAAGAGAGCGATGGATTCTTTCTCAATTCTACGGTGGACGAAGTCCTGTAATCCAAGTGTTTGTGTGGTGAATGACCATTCGTATACCCACTCTTCTTCGCTAGCGGTCCCGTCCTCAACTCGGGGTGGGTCTGGAATATTCCCTGGGACGAGGTGTAGAAGTCATCTGGAGCAGATGATATATCGCTCTGCCAGAAGCTGGCCGACGTCTGTTGATCGGCAACTGAAATTGAGAATTCTTATGAATACCTAGTATGAAAAGAGGAGGAAGTGAACTAACACAACATGCGGAAAATAAATAGGTGTACTCATCATCTATGTGTAGGTACACAGCACAACGCTGAACGTTCAATCTCCACGGTTTATGCGGAGTTTTGAATTATTTCTTTGATAGATGCCCTCTGAATATCAGTGCTTACATCTCAGGGCTCAGGAATACTGTGAGATAATTAGGAATACTGTGACATGATTGGGAATGTAGGATATGCAATCAATGACTTTTCTATTTTTACTCTGGAACGTGCTTTGGCAGAGTCCTTTGTGTTACATCAGATTAGTTCAAGAAATTCGTGGCCCATGTCTTGAAGGAATTGTAATTTTTTCGATTATATTTTATTTACTTCTTTATTCTATTACTCCTTCGTTGGGAATTTACCTCATGTTGTGGTAAATTTTTTAATTTTTTTATGAAATGTGTTTTAACCTCTTCTTTTAGAAAAATATAATATTTTCTGTGATCCAGAACACAGCATCTTCATCAGCGGTCATGCGATTTATTTATATATATATATATATATATATATATATATATATATATATAGTTTTTATGGCAACATCATTTTTGTCTGTTCTGAAATGTGGATCTCATTGAACCTCTTACTATTTAGAAAAAATGGATAATATTCCTGTGATCCAGAACACAGCATCTTCATAAGCGGTCATGCGATTTATTTTGAAAATTCGTCATTAAAATGATGACATATAACTTTTGGCCGTGTACTGAAAAAAAAGACACATGGCCTTGACCTTGAAATTAGACATTCTCAAGCGAGTTATCCAGCACATGAAATACGACTTTCATTTCGAAAAATCAATTAATACAAGAAATATTAATAATATTTTATAAATTGGTCCCTATAAATCAATAATGTATGTGTACTTCCTCCGCGAGAAAAGTGATGTCACTCTTTCTCATTCTTATTTCATTCCATCTGTTGATTGGCAATACAGGTAATGCAATGAAGCTGTAATTGATTCACAAACTTTCTTATCTTTCAATATTAATTACCGAATTCACTTTAATTAAGATAATAAATAATTTATGACGATATACCATGAAGACCCACCTGGAATCCGGTCCAGAGGTTTTTGATACACGAATCAATAGAATATATCGCAAAATAACTCTACACAAAACCCGTTTATTAGATATTCCATCCATCGATTAGAAAAATTCCAGTATCAAATCACCCAATACTTATTCACTATAATACATGCAAACATATTGGTTGCTTCATCACACCTTCAGCAAATCTCTTCTACATTAGCAATAACAACTGCCTCCGTGGTCCCATTCTGAAATTTAAACGAGGACATTAACGCACTATTGACGTTAATTGCCAAAAAAGAATGTTTAAAGTTGTTTATTATTACTCCTCAGATACCAAACCGATGAATATTTTTGGGTCAACGTACGTATATAACACATTCCTCTTCAATAACCCCTCTTGTTTGTCGTCACGATTCCACAAAAAGACACTCATTCTCATTCAAAAAGAGAAGTTGAAAATAGTAATGAGAAATACATTTCAGCAACTTCAATATGCATGTGTTTGTAATTAGTTTGACCAACGAATAAAAATATCTTTTATGATGAATTCCCTAGGTGAATAAAAACCCTCAAAAGGGAAAGACGAATCAACTCAACAATGTAACAAAAAGCAATATCTAGTTTGAATGAATTTTTTTTTCCATAATTCGATGAAATTTATAGTTTACAATGACCACCAAACCGTTATTCAGAAAACAAGACACTTGAAATTATTCCTTTCAACCCATCGAGGACACATTTTTTATAAATGGATTCCAAAAAGGGCGATTGCCCAAATCATTTGAATAGACTATTTACAAGCATATTTCCGGTCATAGAGTAGGTACCCCTTCATAGTACAGGGAAAAATAGGATAAAATATCTCACGAAGAGTTGATTTGGTAGCTATGAGGAAAAGTTATTTTATCGTCATGAAATGACATTTTATATATGCAAATGATGGTTTACAAAAGATTTTCCTGGGAGAATAATAAGATGAAAAATTATTGTTAATGATAAGAGTTAGAGTATCGTGGAAATACTTTTTCCAAGCCAATGATTCACCCTCATAAGTAATAAAATACTGTATTTTTAATGGATATATCTGTGGTTAGGAAAAATAATTGTTAAAAGTATATCGTAGATAGGAATATATCTAAAATCACTGGGCTATTGTTTGTATACGTTTGCAAGGTTTATTACTGGAAGATTCCATCCCCTAAAACTGCTTCTATCAGGAAACCGAATAATGTTTCACGTATGTTTGGCAAATGGGTAAACGAGACAGTAAGGATATTCATGGATTGATCGGAGAAACCAGTTCGGTTCTTAGACGATACACGTGATAGACGATACCCATGACATTAATTTTTTTAGTTATATAGGCCTTGCAACCTGACTTTAAATTTTACTATAACTTTAAAATACGTATATTTATTGGTTGAGGCGGGGAAGCCTTTGGGCTATAGTGCATAAAATTAAAAATCACAAGCTATTCTCTTACGTTTTCGATCATCAGATCATCATCAGGAGAATTTTGTCAGAATTTTACAGAAAGTAAAGCTTATAAAAGAACTGAATTTTGTGGAACATTTTCATATATAATTAACTATATAATGTGTAAAAGTTTCTGAAATGGAACAAAAAACAACAAATCATGAGCAGCTGCTCATGATTAGTTTTCAAGTACTTCGAGGCCTGATCAAATGGAAGTATATCCTATCTCATACAGCTATACAGCTTCTTTACCTGTGAGACACCAAGGAGCGAAAATGTAAACATTTGTATGCTGATGATACGGCTTCGCTGGTCACGTCGATGTACCATCGAATGAAGCCTTTTTATTTTCAGAATACAATGAATCACCTTTGGAGATGGTACTTGATGTGGAAGGTAAAGGTGAACTCCAACAAATCACATGAGATTTCAAAGAAGCGTAACCCAGAGAGCTGAGTGAGTGTTACTCAAGTAGAGTATCTCGGTGTCATCATAGATCGTCGGCTAGCTTGGGGCCACACATAGCCAAAATCAGCTCTAAGGTTGAACAAAGCATCTCCAAACTCCAACCACTGATCAGACCTACCATATTGTATGCTTCAGCAGACTGGGGACAGTCGTGTAGAACTAACATTCGCGTCCTGGAATTTGGTTCCTATCAAAGAGCACATTATAGAGCGCAATCAGAAGGTATTTGATTATGTGGAATCACAGGAATATCCCCTTATAAGGAAAGCTATTGATTACACTATACAGGGTGTTTCATAATTGAACGCTGATCCCAAAGGGCGATAATCCTTGGATGATTTTAAGAAATATTCTTCATATGAACATAGGTCCGCAACGGCTTTATTTCTGAGATACAGGATGTTGAAATTTAACAAAAAAATCAGTTCTTCCCCAATATCTCTGAAACCGCTTTGGCTTTTTTTTTCAATTTTAATACATGCAAAGTACGCATAAAAATACAATTTTTCCATGGTGAAGGATTTCTTAATTTTCATCAGTGGCGTCTCTGTTAAGATGCCCTGTCATATTTTTGATCAAAATAATGATACACCACTGTCTTTTTCCCAAATGAATATCATTTTTGTAATTGTCCTCTATCTTCTCATAAAAATGGTGTCCTGCCTTTTTTCGTCCGGCGGACGGTTTGAAAAATAAAATACATTCATTTGCTTGTCCCTATTCGATTTTTTTCTCAGCCTCAATTTCACAATTGTGGTAACCAAAGGATCTAGGCAAGATTCTTATAATTTTATGGTAACTATTATTCAGTTTTTGTAATGAGTACGCATAAAAATCCATTTTTTAATTTTTTAAAACATAATTATCATGAACAAAAAATACCAAAATCAAATTAACTGTTCAAAATGTCCGCCTCCTGCAAGTATGCACGCTTCAGCCCTCCTTGTCATTGACTCGCGAACTCTTTGGGAAATTCCTGGGGTTTTCCTTATTGCTTCACAGGAAACTATTACGCGGTTTCGCAATTCTTCCTCAGTTAGAATTGATTGACTGTACACCAAAGTCTTAAAATGTCCCCAAAGAAAATAATGAAGACTTTTTAAGTCTGGGGATCTAGCTGGCCATGACTCTGTTCCCCCACGACCTATCCAGCGATTATGAAAGTTTTGGTTCAAATATTCGCGTGCCAGAGTACTAAAATGAGCAGGTGCACCATCGTGCATAAACCACATGCGATTTCCATTAAAATAGGAACATCTTCCAACAGAATTGGCAAATTATCTTCAAGAAATCGGCGATAATTATGTCCATTCAATCTGCATGGTAAAAAAGGTCCAATTAGGTGATCTCCAATAATTCCACCCCAGAAATTTAGAGAATTGCTCCTGGTGATGAGATTCCACGATTGCCTGAGGATTTTCCTCGGGCCAAAAATGATTATAATGAATAATTTCTGATCCGGTTTTTAGTAAAACTAGCTTCGTCCATGAATAAAATTTCCCTGTCAAATAAAGGATTTTCGGTAACTTTTTGGAGAAACCATTGGCAGAAATTCACTCGTAATGGAAAGTCTCGAGGAAGTAGAGCCTGAACCCGTTGAATGTGATAGGTATATAATAAATAATCACGAAGAATCCTCCATACTAGAATATGGGCGATATTCAAATTATTGGCAACTTGCCTCGTACTTATTTCAGGATTTTCGTCAACTGAATTTAAAACAGCAACCTCAATTGCTGAAGTTCTTGCAGTCCGATGTGCTCCTTTCAAGTGATGATTTGGCTCAAAACTTCCTGTTTTACATAACCTTCTGTGGGCGCTTGAAATCGTTCGAGCATCAGGAACCATTCTATTTGGGAAGCGCTCTTGATCAGTCGCCTGGCTTCATATGTGTTTCCGTTAGCAAGCCCATACAAGTAATGCATGTCTGCTAATTCGGTATTTGTAAAATTTACCATGTTTTTTTTAATAAACAAGTTTTTATAGCTGAAGGAGTCTCAAAATTGTTTATGTTGAAAACAACGAAATGTGTTCTTAGCATACTAGATGTTTCTAGCCCACAAGATAATCCTACTACTCTTCAACGGCTGATTTCGCATAGGGACAAGCAAATGAATACATTTTATTTTCTAACTCAAAAACCGTTCGCCGGACGAAAAAAAGGTACGAGACCATTTTTATCAGAAGGTAGAAGACAATTACTAAAATAATATTCATTTGGGAAAAAGACAGTTGCGTATCGTTATTTTGATCAAAAATATGGCAGGGCATGTTATCAGGGACGCCACTGATGAAAATTAAGAAATCCATTACCATGGAAAAAATTTATTTTCATGCGTACTTTGCATGTACCAAAATTGAAAGAAAAAGCCAAAGCGATTTCAGAGATATTGGGGTAGAACTGATTTTTTTGTTAAATTTCAACATCCTGTACCTCAGAAATAAAGCGGTTGCGGACGTATGTTAATAAAGAGGATTTTTCTCAAAAATCGCTCTTTAGGATCAGCATTCAATTATGAAACACCCTGTAAGCTTTGAGTGATGGGCTATTCACTTTGATAAAAATTTTGTTTCAGCATTTTTTCATACCCCCCTCGGCCACTTTTTCGAAAAAAAAACTGTAATGGCGGCAGTTACTTTATCAAATTGCTGTTAATAAAAAATGGTAACCATTCGTGATTAGGTGTGTGCCCATTTGTAATGACATGAAATAGTAAAAACATTTTAGGCTGTACTCGATATTGATGTGAAAGAAGACCGATAAATTCCAAACAATGTTTCCACATAGTTGGGTTCTCAGCTAGAATATATTTCTAGGAAAATTAATATATAAATCTTTGTACCGCCACAAGCCTGAATTATAAGAATTGTAACCCCTTCACTTCGTCCTTCATATATCGTGATACCTTGTCCGACATATTATGTAAATATAATTTTTTACTTCAGTTAATTATTAAATTAATCCATTTTGTATACTATTTTATTGCCGGTCGATTTATGGTAGCGCATGCAGGCTTACATCAAATATTTATTTATATCGTAATTGTTCTTCGTCCAATAAATGTCATGTCCATTTGTATTGTTTCAGTTGAATGAATAAAACAGCACGGAACGGGAATTATAATCACATTGCGGATGTGTGACCTGTGAGAAAAATCGGATGAATAAAAAGTACAAATAATGACTTTCAGAATGGTATCGGTGGAGCAAAGCAACAATCAGAGCATTCGTGTGCCACTTTCACTTCAACAGCGTTTAATGACATGATTCCAAAAATTGATAGATTTACTGGCTGACTCGGTGATTTGCGGTTGATGGAATCATTATTGGTCCAATCAAACTATCCCAAGATTGCCCTGTAATTTTTGTGAGAACCATATTGGCACATTTTGGGAAAAGTCCTATGATGTTTCTGAAAGAATATCATTTAGTGCTTACGTCCAGTTGTGGACACTCACATGTAAACAGTCTGACTGATCTTGATGAGTACAGTGGTGGTTATTTAGTATTTTAGCACGTTTATATTATTTTTATGAAGAAGAAAAACACGAAGTCGTTTATATTAGCTCGCTTT
The DNA here is from genome assembly GCA_018342105.1 of Gonioctena quinquepunctata. NCBI lineage: Eukaryota > Metazoa > Arthropoda > Insecta > Coleoptera > Chrysomelidae > Gonioctena > Gonioctena quinquepunctata. The sequence continues at coordinate 206,015 of JAFIRS010001806.1, read as the reverse complement.
TGTGTCTGTCCGGTACAAAATTGCAATTGATTTCAAAATAACTTCCCGATGAGCTAGACATTCGAAAGTTCAGAAATAGCTCGGAACTGGGTGACAATACAATATTAACTCGTTTTCTTGTTTGTCTGTTCTTTTTTTATGGACCACAAAAAGTGAGGGTTAGGATCACACAATCTCTCGATACCGGTGACGAGCGTGCTCCGCGATAGTGAACCCTAGTGAGGTTGGAAAATCTAAAAATCTGTGAAAGTTACAATTATTTCCTTCTAAAACAGTGAAAAGACAAAAACCACGGCTAATTGAGAAAAACAATATATTGAATCATCCCCCAGCTTCATCATTTTCTTCAAAGCCTTTGTGTCCAGGGACACATAGAAGAGTTATTCTCGTGTCTTTCACCCAGTTCCATACTAATCTGGACTTGATGCCAGAGCTTTCAGTGCTGCTTGGCTATCTGACATAATCATCACTAGATGGCAATGTATTTTTTAAATCTTCGTTCGTTCATTATCTTGGGAATCTTGTGGTTTTGTGCCACTATTGCACGACCAAATAGTAAAGCTCACAAAGAAAGAAATGATAAAATCCGTGTTTTGTGGTTATGTTTGTTAAGTTATGATTGTCATTTCAGTTTACGTGAGAAAAATCTATACATAATACTTGGGATTATGCGAGCATCTTTGAGCAATTCAATGGAATTTACTAGAACGAATTGTATTACATTTGTGGTAAGTCCTGCATTGTTGATTTATGCAGTTTTCTCTCATGGTATAATTTCACTTTGATAACTATTTTATATATTGTGTGGAAATGGTATCAGCTTACAAACATAAATACGAAACTTCACTTTAGTTTTCAGTGAAAGGAAGCGCAAATACATCTGTAGATGATAATTGCAATTTTCAATTGGGTAAAAATTGTCATTTTCGTATCTCGCATCAGTGTGGAAGCAGCCTTAGCGTTAATGAATGCTGTAATAATAGGCGAGATCACAAACTCACAAATTTTCTTCACATGTGCTTGATGTTGAAATATAGTGATAACATATTATATGCATAGTTTTCCCTAGATTATATTCGAATAAACACTGCTCTAAAACCCTGAAATTCAGTGAGATATTCAAACACAGCCACTTTTGACGTCATGAGTCCATTGGTTGGCATTTTCCTGAGTTGCCAGTGTCATTATTTTGCGGAACTTCTGAGGAAACGTTATTCTCTTTCATCCTATGAATAAATCAGATCTTATGTCAGCATGTGTTATATTGAAATGAAGACTTCGTATTTAATAGCTGTCCTTGATTTAGTTATTCTTGAAAAATATGTATGTATACCGAGTGCTTTGTCATAATTTTTTCGGCCTGTTCTTATTGTGAAGAAATATTATGAATAACGCCTGGCAAAGATGTAATTTCTGGAAATCTCCGCGATCGGCGAGTTGCCAGTGCGGAACTTCTGAGGAAATGTTATTCTATTTCATCCTATGAATGAATCAGAACTTGTGTCAGCATGTGTTATATTGAAATGAAGACTCCTCATTTGATAGCTGCTCTTGATTTAGTTATTCTTGAATGATATGTAAGTATGTACACCGAGTGCTATGTCATTATTTTTTCGGCCTGCTCACATTGTGAAGAAATATTATGAATAACGCTTGACAACTCTGTAATTATCTTCAATCGGCGATAGATCTGAACTTGTTACGTCATATCCTGGCGCGGTTTTCGCAGTGTTCAAACAGGAGCATTTCTTTGGGATTTTTTTTTGGAAAAGTTACTTCGAAAAAAAAATTGAAAAAACTCCATCCGCTTTTCTCATCGTTCCGGACATTGTAGTATTTTTTCCAGAAATTAGTAATCTTGCCTCTTAAGGAACAAACGGTTACTACAGTGTCACCATCTATCGTCGAAAATGTGGAACACCATCTATAAAACGAGATGAAATTCTAAACAATGTCACATCAATACAAACACCAGGATATCTAAACATATCATTCTTGAGGATAATTCAAAGAAGAACACTAACATTCACAATGTGCAATGAATTTTCCATCTAATTTTTTTATTACGCTTTTATTTTAACTTCACATTATTCTTAAACTTGAAATTTTGAATAAAAAAGATAATATAATCAAAGCTAATCTATGTATGTATGTATGTATGTATGTATGTCTGTATGTATGTATGTTTAGTTCAAATTTTGCAAGTGAATTTTGACCCCCTTCTAGTTGTCCGATTAACGTGAAATTTCTCAGGTGTTCATAATTCCGGTAACGATGCATTATGGAGTTTTTGCTAGAGAAGAAACAAAGTGACGGCTCCAATAAGGCAGACGAGTTTGGTGATTATGGTTCGATTGTATTGAAAATTGGTATGTGGGGGTTTTCGGAGACAGAGATCACGAATTCATATATTCAAGATAGCGGCCCCAATATGGCGACGAGTTTTATAGTTATAGCCCAATTGCAATGAAAATTGGTATGTGGGGGTTTTTGGGATCGGTCCTCATGATGTTTCTTTCAAAATTCGGGGATTCAAGATGGCGACGTGTTTTGTTATTATATACCGATTCCATTCAAAATTGGTTTATGGGTTTTTTTGGGGTCGGAGATTATCAATTTTTGTCAGAATTCGATAAGATGACGGATTCCATGAATGACGAGAAAGAATCGAATAAAAATAATAAAAAAAATATAAAGACAAGCTTTCATACAGATGCACTAAAAAGGAAAACATATTTTCTTCAATTGGTTGACCTAGGTTATTCTGTGAGTTGCAGATTCGAAAGCTTGCCGTGTATATAACATAGGTATTTTTGCGCGGCAATATTTTGAATCTGCTACTCACAGAATTGAAGAAATAATTTTTTCTTTTTAAGTGCATTTGTAGAAAAGCTTGTTTTAAATATTTTTTAATTTTGTAAATAAAACAATTTTAATCAAAGTTTTTGGTATCGTAAAATTGAAAGAAACCATGACTTTTATAGTAGTTATCAAGAAGATATATATTAATGATAAAAATAAATATTTTCTGTATAGTGATAATGTTATTGTTTGTATTCAAATGATGGACACTGTTGACAAAGTTCAACAAACTAGGACCTAACATACGTAATGTGTGTTGAGTAACAGTATAATTTGAATGGTCATTGTCAAGGAAATTCGGTCAATGATTGCGAATAATTGTAATACGCTAATTATTCATTTGATTCGACAACAACTATTGTCTGTCGATCATCATAACGGCAAAGTGATGCTCAATGATTTAACTTTCTTTCATACGAGTTAACCAAATTATATTGTAAACAACGAAAAAAAAACGCCAATTTGTATTTACCTTTGTTAATAAAAAGATGGATGCGAACATATCGAAGAGGATTGAAAATAAAAGAGATTCGAAGCGAAGGGCAAACTCCAAATACCTCAACCAAAAAAATAAAAATAATAAAGTAAATGAAGATACGAAATACACGTTGAAACAATTCATTTCACTGTGGAATGGCCAATTGATCTGATATACTGACTGGTTCATTACTGTTTCTTGCGAAAAAGGTCTGTAGATTTAATATTTGGCATAGTTCTCTTCGGAGTGTAAACGGGTAATGACATGATTTTCTGCAACCCCAAGTGGTCTGAGTGAGAAAGGGGTTACTTTGTCCAAAGTGCTTGATTTAAAAAAATCGTATGTATATAACCACAATTGTTTTTGAGTAGTGATCTATACTAATTATAAATCATTTTCGTTTTATTTTTTTTTGAGAAGCTTAAAGTAGTATAGGGATGGAAACCGTCCTTTTGGGATTTTTCTGAAATCCTACCCTCAGGGGGTGTAATAACCGTTGAAGATTTGATGGTGGATTGAAGAGGGAGAGTTCCCTTCATTTCGCTAGAGAGAACATTGAAACCAACAACTTTTTTTTATGCAAAATAAAAACATAATCTACTAGGTAGGTAGGTGTTGACTGGTTGAAAATGCAACGCAAGAAAAAAGCGTTATGCCCCCTGCATATATACGAGTCTGTGTAACAACTACACTTGGTCCTGTCAGAATTCAATGTCAACGCATAATTCCTTAGGAAAATAGGAAATGTGAAATTGATGGAATAAGAGATTTTGAACGCACTACATACCGTGATTTGATATTTGAATTCAAATATACCTTTTTCAGCATGTTAGAAAGCCTCAGTTTTTCAAGTAAGGCAATGAATAATTTTATTGTGTCATTTTGTAGTTGGTAGAGCTTCAATGTGCTCCACGAATTTCGTGAAATTCAGTAAACCACAAAGTGTTGAAAAAGTGAATTATAAACACCTTCGTTAACTTGAAAACAATAAAACAGTGTGTTGGAAGTGATCTAGAAGCCTAAAAAAAGTACAAATAGTGTTTCTAACACGATATCCGGCCACTGGAAAACTGAAGGCCATTGTGACCCTCAATAACCGCCGAGTACGGGAAGTTCGACCGTATTGGTTCGACAGAATTAAAAAGTGAGGTTAGGGTTCCAAAACCCACAAAAGTGAAAACAATTTCGCTTATAAAAAGTGAAAGGACACAATCAACTACTGCTAGAAAAGTTCAATAAATGACCCCCGAATGGAAGAATCCAGCGATGGAGGTGCAGATCGCAACAAAAGCATGGATAAATTGAAAACAAAAAGCCACAATGGTTCACCAGTGACAAAAACCGTGAAAAAGACATTATTTCACCAAACCAAACCACCGAAACTGATAAAAACAGTGTGTTGACAAAACTCACATCGGAAAACAGTGAAATCGCCAGCTGTTCGGTACTAGAAGCCGAGGAGCTCAGAAAAAGATGCGATATAGTGTATCATTTTCCCCAAAATTAAGCCGAAAAACTCAAAAAACACTCAATGATTACAATTCTAAACATAGTGAAAGTGGAAAGAAGATTAATATCAAACCTAATAAAGGCACCGGTTCCGAGGCCTCTATTTAGCGAGATTATGTTTTTATCACTCATTTTAGTGTAGGCATGGACATCCACGCACTATCACATAAAAAAAGTAATGAATCTGGAGACTTTAGTAATGAATATTTTATCATTCTGTTTCAACCACGTCATTTGAGTTGAATTATCAAGGTATCTTAATGAAAATTCTTATAGATACAAGTTCGCATTTGGTATAATAAAATGCCAACGATTGGATAATTTGAATGCGATAGTGGAATTCTGTGCTTGCAATTTTTTTCCCTGAATACAATTTTTCAATATATTGCTCCCAATTCGAATGGCATTGTTCCCAGAATTTTTCGGCCTTTCGAGGCACTTTAGTCCTTTTATACACCTTACATTGCTCTCAATAATTATGTTGAATCGCGTCGATAAAACCAATCCTGAAGATGTAGTCTCACGCTTTTTTGAAGAAATTTCCCACACCATCGTACCAATATCCTAAAAAAGTTACGACCGGAGCTCAAGAGGTCATTGATTTAGGAACAGATATGATTAAAAATGCATTCTAAAATTCGCAGCTCATATTTTATTTCACCAGTGATTCATTGAGTGAATCAATTTCGCACGGTAATTAATAAAAAACGGTTCCTCACACGGGCTCGTTATCTCGTCGACTAGGTGGCAAGGTAACTGAGATCTTTGATTTGCCGCTTGAGCGGTGTGGTAGAAAGTTGATGGTTTATTTTGCGTTCGGAAATGAAAAATGTGAGAAGTCGATTTTGTCTTTATAGTTGACAAATTCACTGTTAATCGAACGTTGGAACCGGATACATATTGATAATAATACTGTCGCTTGTAGACTGGTTGGTTGGTTGCTTGGTGGAAAACTGACGAGCCGGGGACAGGGTTGGCATTTAGCTTCCCTTGACACTGCGACCAGCTAGGGTCAATTGTATCACTCTGTCGTCAGTAGTTCCTCATTCAAACAGGTTTGTGCCTTTAATTAGGTTTAGTAGCCTGTTGATAAGGTTCTTCGGATTCATGCCTGTTTCCGGGTTGATCTCTCCAAAGGTTCTGTGTCGCCTTCTACTTAGGGCGTCACAGTCGAAGTTAATCTTGTAGACTGAATTACTTTTTAATTACTTTATATCTGAATATTTCGTGGAAGTAAGTTATCTTTTTTTCGGAAACAACTTGGCAAAACACATTTTACTACTGAAATTAATAGTTGTGGCCTCCTGACACGTTGGCAATTGTTTATTTGTGGCATTTTTCGAAAAAATATCGTGTGATATCTATTGATGATGATTAAATAATGAACAATTCTAGGGGTATAACAACTACATAGTTTCCTTTAAATAAAATAAAAACCAATTAAATTTAACTTTTTCCTTAAAGAACCTAATAATAATATTATTTTTTTATTGGTGCCCCTTTTCACCCATTTAAAGCACGCCTCAGCGTGTTTAAATCGAATTTTAAAAAACGCGCGTTTTTTAAAGTTACCATGGCAACATCAACAAATCGAGAAACGTGAAGTCTAAATGACAAATTTTTTATTATTGATCTGACAGGAGTACCTTGTAACGTCAAATAAAATATTACTAACAATTCGTTCATTTATATGTGCTCCTCCATTCATTTGATGAACTTTTCATATTCTTTTTTATATATAACACTGGATTTTCGCGGTATTAACCGCGATTCTGCCTCACTATTCAAAAAATCGATATTAGAATAATTCATTTTTGAGCTCTGGTGACAACAAATATTGATCTTTCATAACAAATTGCAAATGAATATCTGTTTTTCTCATTTCCATGACAACGAAAGGTATACTGATGTCACATCACGAATTCAACCTTCTTGCATTATTAGTTCTTATTTCTATTTTTTGTAGTAATAATACCAGTATATATGATTTCAAAGTGCACCAATAAAAAAAAATAACGTAAAGTATTCGTGGATAACTGGTCTTGAAAACACTTGCTCTATTTCGAGCACTCCGGCTGCGCCGTCGTGCTCGAAAAATCGCGCGTGTTTTAAAGCCCTTTTTATCCACTTATACTTTAATATACTATTTCATTAGAACCTCAGGAATGAATGTATGAATGAGTTCATGAGCTGTGCTTGAATTTTAATCAGAAATAATATACCTAAATTAAATAGCAAATCAATTTTTTTTTATTCATTTTGTTGAATGATCTTAGAAAACAGTATTGAAGATAATACCATATTAACGATTTTTTTTCTTCAAATAGTTATTTATATTTTCAACACTTTCATTTCTTGTCAGCCTCAACATACTCAGTTAGCACACTCCTACATTGTTAAGTGCGAAACTCGCCGAACATTGCGTTTTAATGATCATTTTTATGTAGCCCTTCCAAATTTTGGAATTCACTGTTCGACGAGGTTGTTACCAACAACTACTACCTCCAAACATCTGAGATAAGAAACATTTTTATTCATTGCTACAGCGAGCATGAGCACGAGTTTAATTCCATGCGCATTGTGCAATAAACTATTCCTAATTTCCAGTTTTCAGTTGGAGATGTATTCTTTCCAACATGAATCTTGTTCAAATTGAAGATTATTTTGAGAAGAAAAAAATGACTGGTATGGTCCATTGCATCATGTTACGGAAGATATAAATTGTGAGTCAGGGCCAGCGGTAGCCACGAAATAGTGTATTAACGGTGGCGATTAATGATCGACATATTTTAACGCGAGAGCGAAGCGAGCGCGGTGATGTTCGAGATCATTAATCGTCATTTTTAACCGACGAAATCAAAAAGGAGGAGGTTCTCTAGTCGACGCGTATATTTTTTTTATGTATGACCACGCATAACTTTTTCAGAGTAGTTCGATTTCGATGATTCTTTTTTCATTGGATAGGGTGTACTTCGAAGTTGTTCCCATTTGAATTTGAAAAGAAAAATCTTCCCCTAAGGGTAGCAAAATTGACGATATTGATCGTTCACTCTTTTATTTTTTGCTTTTCAGTTCCGTTTTTCGTCGGTTTAATTTTTTTTTAATGTTTTTATAATATACCTCGTTCCTGGGGTCAACGTGAAATTTTCGATATCCATTTGCTTCAACTGGAGGAAACTTACAATATTTGGATTTTAAAATACATAATTTGACAGCGCGAAGGTGATATGATTTGACATTTGAATAGTATTTGAATTCGTGTATGTTTAGTTGCCTATACCACAATGATGCGTCAATATCCTATTAATGGTCAATTTCGGTGTATTTTTGGCTGCATATATCACAATTATACATTAATAGAGAAATTGAACGCTAATAGGGGTGATTAACGAGTGATTTCGTGTAGATTGAATGGACTCGTTGATACGAGGTCGTCGAGACAGATATATTTTGATTAACTTTTTCCAGAAATTTGGCATGGTAGAGAAATTGGATGCTTTATTTGAAACTCCACTCCTAAAGCAGTAAAGAATCCGTGATAATAATTATTCACTGTGTTAAAAATTATATTTCAGGCACATGAGTCATTCAAGGATCTGGGGGATCATATGCAAACATGGTGCAAATGACAGAGGGAAAGGAAATTAAGACCGGGGTTCCACAGGGATCTGTGTTGGGTCCTATTTTTTATTGTATATGAATAACCTTACTGACATTAATATATCAGGAAAGTTCACCCTTTTCGTAGATGACACCAACATGCCGTGGAACAGTAAGAACCCTCGTTCGTTGATTTGAAGAGGGTGAAAGATTGGTGTGATGCAAACGTTCTTCCTCTCAACTTAACGGATTATATTCAAATATCATTCAGATATTTGCATGATGAACTTCAATTTGGCAATAGAAATCAAATAAATTGATAAAAATAATTCGGAATTTGGTACAACTTCCTCGCATTTCAATACCCGTGATATCAGCAACAGTTTCAAACTTCTATTACTCAAAAAAAATTCAAAGATTATTACAATGGTCGAAAAATGCACAATTATCTACCGAATAATATTTGGTCTACAAATTTGAATAATACTCAATTCAGGAAACAAGTCCAATATTTTTAAATCTGAGAGATTATATTATAGTTTGCAGGATTAATCCACTGAAAACTTGTAATTTTGAAGTTTGAAGTTGTATGTTTTATTCAAATGCAGTCTTTTAACAGCATTGTTCACTGTATTACTTTTACACCTGTTTTATTTTTATCCATTTTAATTATTAATACACAAGCTTTGTTAACATAATTCAGTTTGTCGATACCTAAGCAACTTATAATCACTGATAAAGTTTGATTCAATGATATTATGCTGCTCAATAATTGTGAACAGATTACTACCATTAGTTGTGTTGTTTCATAATATCAATTTATCAACTTCTAACTGTACTTTCTGTGATTTTATATTTTCCACCATGCTTTGCCTATGAGATTTATATCTTCAATAATGAAGTATATTTGATTTGATTTTATCAAGAGGGGATATTCTTGATAAAATGATGATGTCGCAGAGAGCTTGAAATTCGTATACGTTTAGGGTTCGGGATGTTAGTATGCCGAAAAAATTCAGAATTTTCAATAATGCCTGCAAAAGTTATACTTTGAAAAAACAGCAGTGTATATTTTTCGATAATATATAAAATGATAGTCTACGAACAAGCGAATACAAAGAGGCAAAAAAACTCCTTAACAAAAAATCAAACCGACGGAAAAATCAACTGAAAAGCAAAAATAAAATAAACCTTCTTAGTCTTAATGATAATTGAGCTCCTAAACGAATGTGAGTAACTAATTTTCAGTCGGCGCCAAACAATGATCGAAGATCATTATATTACTTTGAAGAAGTAATCAAAACGCCGCTGTGCATCTCGCTGCCATCATTTTACGCTTTTACGCTTCACCTAATTCAATTGCTAGTTTGTTTGGCGCCGACTCAAAATGAGTTACATTAGTTCAGGAGCTCAATTATCATTAAGACTGAGAATATTTATTTCAATTGATTTTTTCGTCGGTTTAATTTTTTGTTAGAAAGTTTTTATTTTTAAATTTTTTCTGGCTGAAATCTACTAATTACCACCTACTTAATTTTTGATTACTTCCAAAATACTTACTTACCTAGCTTACTTCAACTATTAACTGTTAAATATTATGATTATCTGCTTTAACTATTTATTGTTATATAATATAAAGTATTTTTAACCGACGAAACCAAAAAGAAGGACCCGTATATTTTTTTTTCCATCATATTTTTTTATGTATGATCACGCATAACTTTTTACTGAGGCGTCCGATTCCGATAATTCTTTCTTCAGTGGATAGGGTTCACTTCGAAATTGGTCCCATTTGAATTTAAAAGATGAAATCCTTCCTTAAGGGTAGCGAAATGAAGGATATTGATCACTCACCCTCTGATTTCTGGTCCGTTAACCGATTCTATCAGGCATAACTTTGTACTGGGTTCTTCGATTTGGATGATTCTTTTTTTTAATAGATGGAGTATACCTTATATTTGGATTTCGGAAGGAATTAGCCATCCTCACGGGTGGAAAAATAGGGGATAATTGATTTTTCACTAGTGAACATTGGCACACACATACGTAGTTGACAATGACAGATCGCTACTGACATTATTCTTGTTTCACATCCGTCAAAATCAGTATATTTCATGAGAGGATGGAATGATATACAAAGTAATGAAATGAACTAACCAGAACAACGAAAATAATTTATATTACAACAAATAGTAAAAGTAGATAATCATATTGTTTAACTGGTAATAGTTGAAGTAAGGTGGGTAAGTAAGTATTTTGGAAGTAATCAAAAAACAAGTAGGTAGTAATTGGTAGATTTCAGCCACAAAAAATTGAAAAATGAAAGCTTTTCAACAAAAAATTAAACCGACGAAATACGGAACTGAAAAGTAAAAAATAAAAACTTTTTAACAAAAAATTAAACCGACGAAAAAATCAACTGAAAAGCAAAAAATAAAATAAACCTTCTTAGTCTTAATGATAATTGAGCTCCTAAACTAATGTAAGTAACTGATTTTGAGTCGGCGCCAAACAAACAATTATCGAAGATCATTATCTATGAAAGAAGTCATCAAAACGTAGCCGTGCATCTCGCTGCCATCATTTTACGCTTCACCTAATTCAATTGCTAGTTTGTTTGACGCCGACTCAAAATTAGTTACATTAGTTTAGTAGCTCAATTATCATTAAGACAGAAGATTTATTTTAATTGATTTTTTCGTCGGTTTAATTTTTTGTTAAAAAGTTTTTATTTTCCAATTTTTTGTGGCTGAAATCTACTAATTACCACCTACTTAATTTTTGATTACTCCCAAAATACTTACTTACCTAGCTTACTTCAACTATTAACTGTTAAATATTATGATTATCTGCTTCAACTATTTATTGTTATATAATATAAAGTATTTTTAACCGACGAAATCAAAAAGGAGGAGGTTCTCTATTCGACCCGTATATTTTTTTTCCATCATATTTTTTATATAACTTTTATATAACATAACTTTTTACTGAGGCGTCCGATTCCGATAATTCTTTCTTCAGTGGATAGGGTTTACTTCGAATTTGGTCCCATTCGAATTTAAAAGATGAAATCCACCCCTAAGGGTAGCGAAATGAAGGATATTGATCACTCACCCTCTGAATTCTGGTCCGTTAACCGATTCTATCAGGCATAACTTTGTACTGGGTTCTTCGATTTGAATGATTCTTCTTTCAATAGATGGGGTATACCTTATTTTTGGATTTCGAAAGGAATTAGCCACCCTTACGGGTAGAAAAATAGGGGATAATTGATTTTTCACTAGTGAACATTGGCACACACATACGTAGTTGACAATGACAGATCGCTACTGACATTATTCTTGTTTCACATCCGTCAAAATCAGTATATTTTATGAGAGGATGGAATGATATACAAAGTAATGAAATAAACTAACCAGAACAACGAAAATAATTTATATTACAACAAATAGTAAAAGTAGATAATCATATTGTTTAACTGGTAATAGTTGAAGTAAGGTGGGTAAGTAAGTATTTTGGAAGTAATCAAAACAAGTAGGTAGTAATTGGTAGATTTTAGCCACAAAAATTGAAAAATAAAAACATTTTAACAAAAAATTAAACCGACGAAATGCGGAACTGCAAAGTAAAAAATAAAAACTTTTTAACAAAAATTAAACCGACGAAAAAATCAACTGAAAAGCAAAGAATAAAATAAACCTTCTTAGTCTAAATGATAATTGAGCTCCTAAACTAATGTAAGTAACTGATTTTGAGTCGGCGCCAAACAAACAATTATCGAAGATCATTATCTATGAAAGAAGTCATCAAAACGCAGCCGTGCATCTCGCTGCCATCATTTTACGCTTCACCTAATTCAATTGCTAGTTTGTTTGACGCCGACTCAAAATTAGTTACATTAGTTTAGGAGCTCAATTATCATTAAGACAGAAGATTTATTTCAATTGATTTTGTCGTCGGTTTAATTTTTTGTTAAAAAGTTTTTATTTTCCAATTTTTTGTGGCTGAAATCTACTAATTACCACCTACTTAATTTTTGATTACTTCCAAAATACTTACTTACCTAGCTTACTTCAACTATTAACTGTTGAATATTATGATTATCTGCTTCAACTATTTATTGTTATATAATATAGAGTATTTTTAACCGACGAAACCAAAAAGGAGGAGGTTCTCTATTCGACCCGTATATTTTTTTTCCATCATATTTTTTTATGTATGATCACGCATAACATTTTACTGAGGCGTCCGATTCCCATAATTCTTTTTTCAGTGGATAGGGTTTACTTCGAATTTGGTCCCATTTGAATTTAAAAGATGAAATCTACCCCTAAGGGTAGCGAAATGAAGGATATTGATCACTCACCCTCTGAATTCTGGTCCGTTAACCGATTCTATCAGGCATAACTTTGTACTGGGTTCTTCGATTTGGATGATTCTTTTTTTAATAGATGGGGTATACCTTATATTTCGATTTCGAAAGGAATTAGCCACCCTTACGGGTAGAAAAATAGGGGATAATTGATTTTTCACTAGTGAACATTGGCACACACATACGTAGTTGACAATGACAGATCGCTACTGACATTATTCTTGTTTCACATCCGTCAAAATCAGTATATTTTATGAGAGGATGGAATGATATACAAAGTAATGAAATAAACTAACCAGAACAACGAAAATAATTTATATTACAATAAATAGTAAAAGAAGATAATCATATTATTTAACTGGTAATAGTTGAAGTAAGGTGGGTAAGTAAGTATTTTGGAAGTAATAAAAAAACAAGTAGGTAGTGATTGGTAGATTTTAGCCACAAAAAATTGAAAAATAAAAACTTTTTAACAAAAAATCAAGCCGACGAAATACGGAACTGGAAAGTAAAAAATAAAAACTTTTTAACAAAAAATTAAACCGACGAAAAAATCAACTGAAAAGCAAAAAATAAAGTAAACCTTCTTAGTCTTAATGATAATTGAGTAACTAATTTTGAGTCGGCGCCAAACAAACTAGCAATTGAACTAGGTGAAGCGTAAAATGATGGCAGCGCGATGCACGGCTTCGATAATTGTTTGTTTGGCGCCGACTCAAAATCAGTTACCTACAATAGTTTAGGAGCTCAATTATCATTTAGACTAAGAAAATATTTTATTTTTTGCTTTCCAGTTGATTTTTTCGTCGGTTTAATTTTTTGTTAAAAAGTTTTCATTGAGAGTTCTGGTTAGTTGATTTCATCACTTTGTATATAATTCTATCCTTTCTTAGAATGTAATTATTGTGACGGATGTAGGAGAGCAAAAATAATGACAATAGGTTGAAGAACCAAAATTCAGAGGTTCAACGATCAATATACCCTTAAGGATAGATTTTTCTGTTCAAATTCAAATGGGACCAATGAAAAAAGAATCATCGGAATCGAACTGTTTTGTGAAAAGTTAGGCGTGATCACACATAAAAAAATATACGCGTCGACTAGAAAACCTCGTCCTTTTTGATTTCGTCGATTAAAAATTCAGGATAGTGGCTGGAAAAACTCACTACGTTTCAAGTTTATATTGAAACACTATCTATTAATATTTGGAATTACAAGAATGTTAATTCTTAGGTGAATTTTTGCGCATTTATTTCTCTGAAGAACTTGTCATTGTACGTGTTCATTTTTCCTATTTTCGTTTCGTCAAATGAAAAAAGGCACTCCTTGGAATAAGTTAGGTGCGAAACCATTGCCATAGGCTGATGCTATATCAATTTGGTTCTTGGAATCAGCGCTCATAAACGCATTTGCACAACTTTCTCGTATCAACATATAATCATTGCCGCAATCTAACATTGAATAAAAATGTTTGTACATTCCACTTATGAACAAGATCATGACGTTGTCTACCAAAACTTCCTCGGGGCAGGTAACTATTACGAATGGTAATCGTTAACAGACGAAAAAACCAAATAGGTACTTCAACAGACTACATTCAAGGTCTACAACGGATGAAATCATCGATTTCATTGAGAGCAAAGGTGTGAATAACTAGAGAAAAACGAAATTGAATGAGAGTAATTGGTTCTCGATTATAATGTAGCGTGAAATAGTGGGTATTTCAGTTTCATGATTCATTTGAATTTGATGAAATTATTTCTCAATCGACGGAATAAATGTAATAATGAAAGAATTATAGTGTTCGATGAAACTGTTCAAGGTAATAGTGGTCTACACCTTTTGATTTGCGATAAGTTCCAATATCAGTTTCATCTGATATATCTATTTAATGAATGAATTCAGATTTCACCTCTCTAAAATTAATTTCGATATTAACAGTAATGAAGACATCAATGATGTTTTCGAAAATTTTCTGAACGAATTTCTTTGATGTTTCAATATAGCGTTAGGAAAGAAAATAAAAAAAATAAAAACTAAAGTAAACACGAGTAAAACGATACATTTCTCAGATGAACTGACTGCAAAAAGAAAACAGTTATGTAACTTTGATTGGATTCGTAAAAGAGTATCAGATGATGAATTGAATAAAAAATATGTACTTTTGGAAAATGAAGTAAATAAACAGATTGAATTCGAGAAGAAAAATTACTACAGAAACATTATTGACAACTCTAGTAACAAAAACCAAATGGCCTGGTCCATAGTAAATAAGGCCGAAGGCAAACAGAAAAATACTGAAATGACCGAAATGAATTACGACAATAAAATTATAACCGATGCAACCGGAAAAGCTACTGCTTTCGGCAATTACCTATCTACATCTATTCAGAAAAAAAATTCAGATCATTTTGACGGAAATCTGAGTACTGAATGCACTAAAAATGAACCCTCTATACGGTCCATGTTTTTCACACCGGTAAATGAAGAAGAAGTTGAAGCATTTTCCATTTCTTACAGGAGTTTTTTCATCATGTTTGAAAAACGCAATAGCCATTCCATTACATAAGGGTGGTGATACTGATAATCCTGGAAACTTCAGACCCATTTCAATGTTACCCACACTCTCAAAAATAATAGAAAAACTCGTGAAAAAAAGAATAGTGACTTCTAAATAAGCACAATTTTATTAATCCTACTCACTTTGGATTTCAAAGAGAAAAAGGAAAAAATTATGCTATTTTTAATCTTCTTCAAAATGTTTATCTGAAACTGAATGATAGAGAAGTTGCAGCAGTGGTTTTTTGTGACCTGACAAAGGTCTTCGACTGTGTCAACCACAAAATTGTGTTGCAAAAATTGGAAAAATATGGTTTTAGAGATGTAGTTATCCAGTGGTTTGAGTCTTATTTATCTGGACGAACTCAAAGCGTATATCTTCAAGGCAGCTTATCTCAAAAACTGGGAATCAAATGGGAAGTTCCTCAGGAGTCGGTTCTGGGACCAACGCTTTTTCTACTGTACATAAATGATCTAGCTTCAATTAGTATTTCGGGAGAGTTCACCCAATTTGCAGATGACACCACAATATTTTGGCATGATAAAAATGGCTCAAAACTGCATCAAATGACTGAGAAGTGAAAGATTGGTGTGACGCTAATAAGCTATCTTTCAATATCTCAAAAACTAACATCCTTACTTTCAAATGTAATTTACAAGAGCTTCATCTAGGAAATCAATCGCTTCAAAAAAGATTTGGAAAGACATATTCTTCGAAGTCAAAGACATGGACTTCTACATCTATTTGTGTAGATGAGAAAAACCATACGTACCTTTGCTATATTGTTCGACTCTGAAATGTATTTGTAATTATATACTGATTTGTCTACTTGTATTTATGTATTTATCAAACTTAAATTCAGTTTGTTAGATTTTAAATTGTGATTTTATATGTTTTAATCTTAATTACCTTCTTTCAAATGTATATGTATATAATTGTATTTGGACCGAATGTTGTCTATATGCTTAACCTTTACCACCTTTACTTGGATTTTGTGTTTGATTTTTATATTATCTGTCTGCTATCTTAAATTTATATATTAAACAAATTAAAATGGATATTTAGGCTATTATATTAACTTATATATGCGACTTCATCTTCACCATTCTTTATTTTAATTTTTTTCATCTTTTTATCTATAATTAAATTCAATATTTATGTCAACTTTATACAATATTTTAATTTTGCTTTGAATATATTTTCTCCACATACAAGCAACATGTGATGCTTCTGTGGTTTCTACCATGTTTATTCAGCTTTATGTATTACCTTCTTGTGACCTTTTGTGATCTGAACCTGAATAAACATTATTTATTATTATTATTATTGAATCAAGTGATCAGTAATATGACAGAAACAAAGTTTCTGGGTTTACATATTGATGATGAATTGAAATATGAAGATCACATTGAAAAAGTCAGAAGAAAACTTGCGTCATGAAGCTTTGCTGTAAGAACCTCTTCATGGGAAGATATGGCAAACAGTGTGAATTATGCTTTAGTCGACTCACACCTGAGACACGGAATTCGTTTTTGGGGATCTTGTAGTCAATATTTGTTCAATATGGTTTTTGTCTTGCAAAAAAAGCATTAAGGTGTATGTGCAAGGCTAAGTTCCGGGATTCTTGCAAGCCACTCTTCATTAAACATAAAATATTACCAGTACCTTGTATTTTTATTTTAGAAACAGTATGCCTCATTCATAAGGAATTTCAAAACGAAATCCACAAAAAAACACAATATAACACTAGACAAACACTTAATATAACCTTACCAATTCCAACATCGACACAAATAAAAAACTCCCTAATTTATAATGATAAAAACTTATATAATCACATACGCAACGAGATTAAAATCATAGGTGATACAAGAAAATTAAAAAATTCTGTAAAGTCTTCTTTATGCGAATGCTTTCTACTCATTAGATGACTTCTTCTGTGCGAACTTTTAGTATTGTGAAATTCAACTGTGTCTTCCTATCTCCAATTATTCAGGAGTCAATTGTAATATATTTTATGTTTTATTGATAAGCACCATTGATATAATACGAAGCTGTTTTCAATGATGATAATTCTAATATTAATTTTGTGCAAATATTTTATTTTTAGCATGTTTATTATTAACCAGCACGGTAAAAATGAACCAAATTTCATCTGATTTACGTGTGTGCCTATTGTGTATATTTTATTCATTATTAATTTTTTACCAATTTATTTATCATATGTATTTGTACCTATTAATTATAGTTTTCATCCTTTTATTTATAAATGACTTTGTCAATGAGATTTATCATCTTCAGACAATAAAGTATATTTGATTTGATTTGATTTTGTTATTAAAGCAATCGATTCCACTGGTCCAGACGAAATTCCGGCATCAGTGATAAAACAATGTAAGTATATTATTTCTCCAATTTTCAATTATACAGGGAAAATTTCCCTCCAGTCTAAAAATATCTTCGGTTATTCTACTCCATAAAAAAGATGACCCAAGTAATGTCGAAAACTACCGACCAATCTGTCTACTGAGTATTTTCTCCAAAATAATAGAAAAAGTATCGCTCAAAGGGTTGAAGCATATCTGAGTTCATTCAATATAATCACGAACTCTCAACATATTTGTGACAAAATGGATCGCGGAGAATATGCGGTGTCCGTATTATTCGACTTAACGAAGGCGTTCGACATAGTCGAAAGATCCTTCGTTTCTGAAAAGCTGGATAAGCTGGGCATACGTAGATGCATCAATGACTGGTTCATTTCTTTTCTCGAATACCGAAAAATAAAAATAAAAATTGATGATGTGTTTTCAAACGAAATTGACATCGATCTAGGAACTCCTCAAGGTAGTATCCTGGAACCGTTGACTTTTCTGAGATTTATTAACGATCTACCCGCCCATTTAACAGCAGCAAAAATTCTTATGTATGCCGACGACACATGTACAGTGATATCGGACGGCTCAGAAACTGAACTATCCAAAAAGATTTCTAAAACTCTGGACCAGTTTGAGGAATGGTGTTATCGAAATAGATTAATAATGAATACTCAGGAAACCATTTGCATTGAATATCACAATTGTCAAAATCACCATCAACTTTTTCAATATCTTCAAATTGAAGAAACGAGATCTGCAAAATTTCTTTGACAGTAACCTTTCTTGGGATTTACAAATCAACGGTGTCTTAAAAAAATCAACCAGTGTTATTATTTATCAACGGTCTTGAAATCTATTTAGATAAGGACACTCTACTGAATATTTATTATTCATATGCATACTCTTTAATATCTTGTAGTATTATTGTCTGGGGACAAGCGAGAGATATTCAAATAGTTTTTGTTCTCAAGATTTCCTTTCCAACCGATCGTACTTATTCCTTGTATTTGACCAAAAGGTGATATTACCTTCTTTTTATTAGTATTATTTTATTTTATATTTATATAATGTGCTATTTGTGTTACCCTGTAAACATGTGCTGACTCGTCCAATCTATTGTAAAATAGGAAACGGATTTCAATTAATTCGATTTGATTTGAACGGGGTGGTTGAATTTTTTTGGTTTCATCGAATGTAAATGATATCCACATTGAATGCGCATTCTTATAAATTCATTATTCTTGAGTATTCGATTAATTTATTTTTTGAATGAAATTTCTGTCTTTTAGGAAAATTAATCACTCTAAATAATAATAATTATTGGCACTTCCCATTAATATTGGTACCTCTCCTAGTGTTTGGTTTAGTATCTGATTGTCATTGTATCTGCGAAATTAATATTTATAACTGCTCAATTGATTTTATGACATACTCGTACGCCATTTTCCATTGATTCTCTGAAACTTTCCACTGTTAAAAAATTTCAAAGAAAATTCCTTGAAAAAATAAATCATACTGTCACAATCTACTTTCACTGTTAGTTGTTCATTTCCGACTTTTCACAGCTCGAACCGGTCTATAGCAGATTTCTTGTAATGAATTCGATAATTGCCACGCTTACTTTCAAATTAATATATTGAATACCTCTAATGGAACCTAATAGATTAGACAGATAATTTGCTTCTTAAGGACCACTGGGCGGTGTGAATATTATAAATCTTATTCATAGCTATTAGTAAAAGTCGTGACTCGCGATGTTTTGATGTTAATAAAACTTTAAGGTTTTCAAGTTCAGTGAAATCGAGTAGCTATAAATCTCAATCAATTCGTGATATTCCTCTGCTTTACACATGCTTCCGAAGATGCTATTCGAAATATTATCTATTCAAAAAGACTATTTTCCTCATACAAATCTCCTGTTTATTATTCGTTATCTATTTTCGATGATCCATGAATATCGAATTAACGATGCAAGCTAATTTCATACCGAAAAAAATCAACAGCGGCTACATTGTCATCAAACTCTTTAACCTTTCACAAAAAAGGAGAAAGGAAGAAAAACATTCAGATCGTTGTTGAAATATTACCTCAGAACTAGATGATTCTATTGTGATTAAGATTTTTTTTACTTTCAAAGCTAGTTCCAAGGCATGCTTTATATTTTGTTTTATGTTTATTTTATCTATACACTGTGACGTTTCCAATATCATAATAGAGCCAAATTATCATTACTATCATTAAATGTACATTTTGACTCACTTTGTTTCATCAAGATATTATTCCAACTGAGACTAGACACTGCAATTATGAATATATTAGACTAAAATATAGTTCAAGATATACAAAGTATAATCAATAGAACAGCAATTACAAGGTGATTTTTTCCATGATATCCAATATTGATTTTTTAAGGAGGAAGATTTTTATCAATCAATATTTAATTTTTTTTCAAACTATAGAATAGGAACTATTTTTTTTCATGAATATGTAAAAACCTTTTTATATATGAGAAAATTAATTGACATGAATTGAACCCTGTGGTACACATATTATATTCCTCGTTGAAATTGTTTCATTCTCCAAAATGACGTATTGTTTTCTGTTAGGTAAATATTTTTTCTTGGAAAATTGAGAATAGACACTGCAATTTTCAACATATTGAACTGAAATATAGTTCAAGATATACCAATAAGATATATTTCAGTATACTAAATAGAATACCTATATTTTTCCAATATCCAATACTGATTCTCAAGAAGGAAGATTTCCACCAACATATAGTCCCAAATATACAGTTGTCTCTAAATATTTTATATATTATTTTTAAACTATAGAATAAATAGAAACTGGTGAGTTTTATATTTTTTCTTATGAACAAACTTTTAAAATATGCGAAAATGAACAGACAAAATTGAACCCTATCGTACACATTATATTCCTCATTGAACTTGTTTCGTTCTCCACAATGACGTATTATTTTTGCTAGTTTTTTCTAATTTAACATATTTTCCACACCGATTTTGAAACTGTATTATTGTACCATGGTGTGTGGTAAGGCTTGTTATATTGCCATTCCCCGGTCATCTATACAATTTGACATGGTAAAGCACGTTGCTTCTGAAATATCCTCTTCCAGTTCACTTTCAAGGTATTTGCAATACACGATTACTGAAAGTGAAAATAACAATAACTCAACGCGTGTGTGATATAAATTTACACTAGACCTTGCCATATTTGAACGGCGAGCATAACGGAATATAAAATATCAGCGAAATGACACCGACCATAAAAGTTGGAAAAAAACAATTCCTAACAGGATTGCAACGTTAAGAGCTCCAGGCATACCTGGTTGGGTTGAATTTTGTGATTGATTCATCGTAATGGCAACAACGCCTGTCGAGCAAGATGAATAATAACAATGAAACAGTGATTTTTAAGGAACTGAAGTGAATGTCAGTTTCAAGATAATTGCGTCTCTTCTAATCGAACGTTTTTTCAAAGTAACCTTAACGCTTCAGTTCATTTCTGAATGTGAATGCAAAATAAAATGAAAATAGATGGCTCAGAAAGTCGGAAAGGTAGATTCCACAATTTATTTATTTATTCCAAAATCATCATCAATGAGTTGACATATCATGGGACTCTACGATCAAAAGTTGTATAAAATTGATTTATTCATTCTCAAAGTAATTCAAAGTGCAATGTTCATATAAAAATAGCTTTTACCCTTGTAAGTCTGTGCTTCTAATATTTTTCTGAATGTATACAGGATGACCTAGGGGTGCGTTCCAGCTGAATTATATATAGGATGTCCCAAAATAAGATACACAAGTTTTTTTTAATAGAAACAACCCATTTAATTAATATAACACACTCGGGTTTATTAGACTTTCTGCAGTTGTTTTTGACTTATGTCAATTCATATGTCAAAATAGCGTCAAGCATAGAAAATTCATAACTTCAGAACCATTCAAGATAACTCACCCAACTTATTTCCGGTCGATTCCTTAAGCCCTATCGCATTTTTTGAGATGCAGGCGATGTTCCATCGCCTACTACGATTTTTGGAAAATGACAAATTAAAATTTTTTTTTTTTTGTAACTACTATTTGAAATTTTCTTCTGAAAGAGGCACATTCACTAGTCTGTGGATCATACTATTATATTTGTATTGGTAGGGATGAGTCGAAGTACTATTTATTGTCGTGTTCATTGTTTATTTTCGTTATGGTCAAATCTAAGGAAGTTTATCGAATCATTCATTTCAACTTCTTTTGTAAATTTGATTGAACGATGAATGCCATTAATGAAGTCAAAAATAGATTTTTAAAAATTACATATCTATATCAGAATAAGAAGTTTTCCTTTTTCAGAAGATAATTTCAGTAATATTAAATATACTCAATTAAATATTGAATTAAACAAATTGCAGCCAATAACGGATATAACTAAAGTTTAGTTGACAGCAATCTATCGAAAAAACGCTATAAAAAGACAATTCAGGAAGTGTATCCAACCGATTCAAATACAAAGTCAAATTTCAAGGTTTTTACTCATTTTAGCAAACCTTCAGAGAACATTTCTAATTATTGAAGACCTAAAGATATTAATATTGCTTACAGTACAAATAATACTTTTATCAAAAACAACAGAGATCGAATTGAACAGTCCGAAAATCTGGAATATATAAACCATGTTGTAGTACTTGTCCAAGTTTTTACATAGGACAAACATGTAGAACTTTCAATCAACGCATATCTGAGCATAGAAACAGTTTTATCAAGGGCAAATCTAATTCAACTTTCGCTAACCATCTCCTGACTGAAAAACATTACCTTACTAATGAATAGAAACGAAAGGTCAAAACTCAAGCCTAGAGAACATATTTATTAAATGACCAGATTAATTTGAATAATTCGCTCTTTTAAATCTGTTACTAGAAATTGAATAATCATCAATTAACTAATATCCAACTGACTACCTGCTCCTATATATATATATATATATATATATATATATATATATATATATATAATATTAAACCCCAGTAGTTTATCTCTACTTGAAAAGGCTATAGCATAGCAAAACACGTGTCGTGGGTTTTGTAAACCAATTTTTCGTAAAAATCGTAGTGAAGTGTTTTTAATTTACTTTCTTTATTGATAACAAAAAAAGTACAAGCTTCTTAGCAGGGATGCATCTCCATCTCCATCTCAAATATACTTTTGTACCTGAAAGTAACCGTCTAAAAGTATCACATAAAACATTCCAAACTCATCATGGAAAATATTCTAAAAGTAATTTTAAAACTCCTCCCCGAATATTCAAAACATATTTTTTTAGGCGTATAAAATATGCACATTTGTTTCATTGGAAAAAGGAATAAAATAACCCTATTAAAATTGGATTATAAAAAATGTCAACAATACATTTGTCAATAGGCAATTATAAGCAAATCTACTTAAGCATTCGGAAAAATCAAAATATTATTATCGCAACTTCTTGTTGTCAGTATCAAACATACGCATCAGAAAAATATAAATTGAAATCGGTCGAACTTCTCATGAAACATTGGCTGACGCTAATTTCCAATCGGGCATGAGAAGAGAAGGCTTTTCTGTTGGAACAAATAAAACAAGACTTTTGACAGGATTTTTTCTGATTTTTTTATTGAAAACACCAAATATACGAATAACAGATTTTATAAGATTTAACCATTATAGTTCTCCCCAACGCTCTTGATTCACAAATAGATATACTGAATATATAAGTGAAGGAAACATGGCATTTCAGACACATTTTAAATTCTAGAAAAAATTATCTTCGAGCAGGATAGAGCTAGCCTATGCTCTAACCAACTGAGCAATCTAAAACACAAGTTTCCAGCATAGACTAGCAATCTAGAGGTCGCAGGTTCAAATATAGTTTTTTCTGGAATTGAAAATTTGTCTGAAATGCCACGATGTTCCTTCACTGATATACTGACTCATTCTCTTACCCTCTTCTTTCCCTTTTCTATTTGATGATTTATCTCACTTAGCATTCAATGCCCTTTAAAAAAACGCATCAAAGCTCATATAAATCATGTATTGTTGTTGGAAAATGAATTCTAGTTTAGTGATGAAAAATTACCAAAAACTTTTTCACTTGGAATATCAGTCGAAATCAACTTTGTTTGAACCTAATGTTATTTTAGGGAAAATCTAGAATACAATACAAATGTGCTTTCACCCTGCAATCGGTGAAATTGCAGTAAATCATCCATTTTGCTATGTTATAATAATTACTTTACTTTCCTATTAACTTCCGATGCAATTAATATATTAATTATTTGTAAATTAACCAATCAACAGATCAATTGAACAAAGTTGTATTCTTCATTTACCAACTGTTTACATGAAAAAACATATTTTTGCAATAAAAATATCAGTTTCACGTTTAAATCAAATAGTTTCTACAATTTCTTTCTACACATTGTCTTCCGATTTCTTTCACTCATTTATATATAGTATTAAATATTTAAATGGATTCCTACCATTGGCATTTATGTAGAGGTCGCCCGTTTACCATATGCCATACCCTACTTGTGTCTGTTCAAAAACAACATAATTTTACAGCTATATTCGAAGAACTTAAACTTTATCATTACAGACACCTTGTCTTAGGCTGACAATTATTAGTTCTGAGAATCGTTGATGTATTATCTTGAATTACGAGAGAAATAATGAAAAAACTCTCAAGCGAGAGTTAGACTCGCGTACCAAGTGTTCTGTTCTATTTTATTGGGTAACCTTTCATGAAACCAAAACACAAAAATCCTTCGATGGCACATCCAATCGTAATAGGTATATTTTATGAACTATTGTTGACGTTGATGGATGGCGATGTGGAAATCAATAAACTCTATAATACAAAATATAGTTTGCCTACTGCCGATACAAAAATAAAAATTTGAGATTTTTATTTAATTTTTCAAGAGCCTTCCTTTGAAACTTAGCTGATGGTATTTTTGGTATACCAATTTTTTTTGAAATTTGTGAAATGGTAATTTTCGCAACAGGTAGCTCTGAAGAAGCGAACGATATATTCGCGAAACTTTAGTGAGGAAGTAGATTATTTGTAATACCCTGCAATCGTTTCGAATTGGCAGGTGCTTGTAAATGTATTTTTTTAGTAACACTGAGAACCTCAGACATATCCTGATAACTTTTCTGTAGGTATAATACACAAAAATTTCTTCTGAAATTGATTAAACATTTTTGATTTCATAATCACTTGGAAAACACTGCTGAAATGGCATGTCTTTCAAGTTACCAGGAAATTTGAATAAAAATGGTTCAAACGTAAAATATAGCTCAAATTATGTACAAGAAAAACTTTTTGTTTAACAAGGTTTTATACATATACTGCGCCTAAAACTTCGACATTTTGCAAAAGCTGTTCGAAGTAGGTATCGCATAATTTTGTAACTGTACAAATATATCGTGCAAGTCATTTGGAATCGAACGTAATCTATAAAAGCTTTATTCTGTTAATTTTTGCAATTTGGGTGACGTTTCACACCCGCTTATATTTACGTTTATTGAAGATTAGTTTTACAACAATGAACGTCATCAAATTTTACAAATTACTTTCGATGTCTAATGACCCACACTATATACATGGTGTAATCTAACAACCGCTGACAGTTGAAAGTCCATTAAAAAATGAAAAGATTTCTCCTTCAAAATATTTAATGAGCTAGAAAAAAAAAAATGAAAACAATAGTTTTTCTACCAAAACTTCGATGTTTAACGGTTCCCAGAATTTGGACAAATTTAATAAAAACAAAATATTTTTTTTCGAATGTTTAACCACTGTAATTCTTTATAAAATGGCATTATACACTCGTCATTCACGGGTATGCAACAGGTTAGATTACACCCTGTATGTATAAATATATATTTATATATATATATATATATATATATATATATATATATATTTATATATATATATATATATATATATATATATATATATATATATAAAATTAAGTTTCTTGTTCTTGGGAGTTGGGGTAGGGTGTTCCAAAGGACTGACTGACCAGCACTTCAAAATATGTAAGTAAATAATTGTTAGTTTTTGAGATATTGGTACCTTTATGAATTTCTTGAAAATCGACTACTTGAATAATTTTTCCGTTTGTCACAGTCATAAAATTCATGTAGAAAAACTGAAAAAAAAAACAATTGAAAATTAAAACAATGTTGTGCAGCTCCATCAATACGGTATATCAATTCATTCATTTATTGGTTTTGGATAGACCTTCTTCAATAGGGACCACAATAGAAAATATCTAGTGGATTCAAATCCGGAGACCGGGACGGCAGATCCATCTCTGTGGATTAGATCCAAATAATTTGTCACTTCACGTGCGTAATTACCTGGATAGCCGTCATTTCGGAAACACATTGCTTTGCGTGTGGCCAAAGGTATATCTTCCAAGGGATTTGGCAGTTCATCAGATCAAGGGGGCCAATTATAGAGTATGAAGAGTCCAAGTTAGCCAATAACAAAAATCATAAATGGAAGAAAATTGTTTTTTTTCTTCAAAGTTATGGCACTAGTGATCGAATTTGGACTGTAATCAATAGCGAGCTTATTCAGGGTTGCGTTATAAAAATCAGAGTATCAAAATATGGAATTATGTAGCTTTGACATTCGAAAAACTGATCTAAGGAATCGAAATTCATTAAAAGTGCCAACACCTCAAAAACTAACAATTTTTTAATAAGATCATATTTTGATAATCTGGCCATTCATGAGCTGCCCTATCAGTTTTCCAAGGGATGATGCGACTTTGGGAAACCCACCCAGTTGCAATAGTATGCGAAGCTTCAAACATCTTTTGCAAAAAATGTCAAAGTTTAAGGTGCAGTAGACGTATAAAACCATACTAAATAAAAGTTTCGCATACTGGTCGTGTTTTGAATGATTATTTCAGTTTTAGTTGATTATTGAAATTTTCATGAACACCTGAGAAGACAATGCCTTAGTAATCAACGCACTATAAAATAAAAAAGAAATGTGAAAATTTTGCAGTTTTTTTTCAAATCTGCAACTTAATTTATTGCAGTCATAACAATCAAATTGACGCCATTTCCAAACTCATTATATTACAAACGAACAAAACTGAACATCTTACGGAAAAAAATTCCTAGAAGACGGTTGTCGACCACTTTTATTTCAATTATATAATTCTACACACTATTCAATACCCTGCAGACCAGAGTATGTCTGTTTTTTATTATTTTCTGAATAACCCCACGAGAAAATATCAATTTCTATGCCTACATTAGTCCAAAGAGTATTGCGAACATTGTCTGAATGGATAACGATTTTAACTACAATTATTGATAATGACATGATTACGGGGTTTTTTACTACAAGTTTTGAAGATATTGCTAAAAATGTGCGTAAAAATATTCCCTCCTCTACCTTCCGGAACTGAATGA
The DNA here is from genome assembly GCA_018342105.1 of Gonioctena quinquepunctata. Taxonomy (NCBI): domain Eukaryota; kingdom Metazoa; phylum Arthropoda; class Insecta; order Coleoptera; family Chrysomelidae; genus Gonioctena; species Gonioctena quinquepunctata. The sequence continues at coordinate 178,759 of JAFIRS010001806.1, read as the reverse complement.
GCGCAAATTGTGAGGAAACCTATTAAAGTTTACAGGAAAACTTTTATTTCTTGAGTCATACACACACGCGACCGATTTTTTATTCAGACTTTTCAATCTAGACTTTAACCTTAACGATTTTTTTTTGTCTTCTATTCGATGACTAACACTGATGCAGATACTTTCTAATATTCAAAAAAATATAGAGCACTCCTTTAGGAAATGCAAATAGGTTACATTATTATTTAACTTCGGTATAATTATAACATACAATAACTCTAATGACTTATAATTAACAGTTAATATCGGAATACATTATTGTGTAAAAAAGCTTGCATGTCTTGCGATTGGCGTTAATGATTAAATATGATCATTCACTTTTTGGTGTGAAATAGCAACAACATTTATAACAAAACAGCATAATCATTAGTGGTCACCCTGAGTTACCTCTTACGTTGACCATGCTGGACCGTTTATTTCCAATTCTTGATCGAATCAGTGAGTGTCTGTTTCATCAGTGCCAAACAGAAGATCAACCACGTGAATATTAAACTGAGAAATATATCTATACATACTTTAATTACATGTCCTGACTGATCAACGCCTGGAGCCTAGACCAAACCGCTGGACCTAAAGAGCTGAAATTTTGACAACGTAATCCTATGATGACATAGATAACCACAAACAAATGTTGAAAATGTTGAAATTGACTATTGTCGTGCCCACTTTTTTATACTTACTAAGTTGTAACAGTGAGTTACAGAATGAACTATACAGATGGTTATATTGTCCTTGGAAAATATAACTTGAGCGGCGAATTTAGTATCCACCCAGTAAACGGTTTTAATTTATACGTGGATTGTTGAATTTGCGTACCATCCTAATCTCTCAAATGCTTTCGAATAATTAAAATAGAAAAAAATATATATATAAAAAAGCACTGTCCTCATAAAGTATATTCATAAGTCATGTTGAAAAAAAAAATGGTTTGGTACATCGATGGGGTAAAGTAATCAATATTCATGCAATCATAAAGATACTTGAAATTTAATTACTGAAGATCAATTGCCAGATAATTCTCCATGACAATCGTACTTAATATCCTTCCTGCGACCATGTTGGAATCTATCTATCTGCCGTTTTGGCCCTAATTGTTTCTCGCAATTTATAATATAATTAACCAAATTAATTTAGCATTAATAATTCTATGGGTTGAGACATACTTTATCATATTTATTATATTCAACCCTTTCTTTTATTTTAACCAAAATGGTAATTGCGTAGGACTTTAGATATCGTTGAAGCTAATGTTAATTCAGCATTAATAATTATATGGGTTGAGACATACTTGTATCATCATACCTATCAGAGATAACCCAAGATGAAGTTTTAGAAGTGATAAATAGTTTAAAAAACAAGTACTCATCAGGAGATGATGAAATAAGTAATGTTCTATTGAAGAATATGAGTAGATATATTTTGGAACCTATAACTTATATCCTGAATGAATCTTTTAGACAAGGCATCTTTCCCACAAAGCTGAAGGTTGCAATTGTCAGACCATTGTTTAAAAATAAGGGCGATCCACTTTCGGTCGAAAATCATCGACCAATTAGCTTACTTTCATCTTTCTCTAAATTGTTTGAAATTATCATGTGCAGAAGATTCATACCATTCTTGAGTGCAAATAGAGTGATTACAAATAAACAGCATGGATTCCAGAAGTGAAAATCTACCACAACTGCCATTTTCACTTTTATTGAGAGGATCCTTCATTATTTGGACGATGGCTCATGGTGTTTTTCTAGACCTGTCGAAGGCTTTCGACTGTGTGAACCATGAAATTCTTCTGAGTAAGTTATATAAAATGGGTATTCGCGGAGTTGCACATGACTGGTTTACATCCTATCTTTCAAACAGACAGCAAACAGTTTGCGTAAGGCATAATACAAAGTCATATTTCTCAGATGAGAAAACAATTGCTATGGGGGTACCACAGGGTAGCGTACTTGGTCTGATTTTGTTCATACTGTATGTAAATGATATTTCAAATATTATGAGAAACCCGACTATAACTTTAACTTCATATGCCGATGACACCAACTTGCTTATTGTAGAAAAAGACTATAACCAATTGTGTGAAAAAACTAATGGTGCCACAGATAATATTGCAAATTGGTTTCAAAACAATGCTCTAGTTCTAAATACATCTATTTTCGAATGCAGAAATACTTCAGCGTTTCCTGATTCCATTAATCTTTATGAGACTCAAATATCGTATGCCAACAAAACAAACTTTCTTGGTATTACCATTGATGAAAATATGTGCTGGTCAGAACATGTGAAACAATTGTGTGGTAGACTTAGTAGAATCTGTTACGCTCTCAAAGAACTGAAGAATGTTGTAGATCCTGAAACTCTCAGAACAGTCTACTTTGGTCAATTTTATTCGGTTATGTCATACGGAATCCTTTTTTGGGGTGGATCACACAGTCAAGAAGTCTTCACAATTCAAAAAAGAATGATTAGAATTTTGGGAAATCTCAAAATAGGTGAATCCTGTAGAGGACAATTCAAATCTTTAAATTTGTTAACTGTACCTGGTATATTTTTTTCCGAATGTGTAAACTTCGTTTTCAAAAATAAGCATTTTTTCGATGGTGTACTGTATACCCATTTTTATGATACAAGGCACAAAGATAATCTTACCTTCCCTATACATAAGACCAGTCTTCTTGAAAAAGGCAGTTTTTATAAGTGTGTAGAATTTTATAATATGCTTCCTAGCAAAATTAAAGAGATGAAAAACCTCTCCAATTTTAGAAGATCAATCATCAGATACTTAATCTACTCTGAACCATATAAAATTGAGGACCTAAACCAAAGAATTTTTGCCCAGCCTTAGTGTTAGATTTGGTTATAACATTAGTTCCACCATATATAGTGTATATCTCAATGTTAGTAAAAATGGAATCTGTATTTTATTTCATGATGGTGCTGTAGGTTTTGCTGGGTTTTCCTACAGTTTTAGAAAAGCAAATGCGCCACCCTGTTCAATAGAAGCTGCACCAGTGCACAATCAAAAATACAGTCAAATAATTGCAAATTCCATTTTTTGCTTTGTATTATTGTAATAGTTGAAAGCACATATAGGAGTCTTCTTGCATTAGTTATGACTTGTACTATACAAATTGTAATTTGTCTCTGGTATTAAAATAAATTATATTCTATTCTATTCTATTTATTATATTAATTCAACACTTTCTTTTATTTTCCGTTGATGATTTAGCACATGATTCACCTGGAATCGCGTTTATTTATTTAAGAATTATTACTGAAAACTGAAGGAAATTCTGCATACTAAAAATTATTTTATGGTTATCAGTTACATCTTCAACAATATATAATCGCGTACATAGGATGTATTTCGGATGATAACTGGGTCTCAATGATACCCACTTGTTTATAAATTTTTGTTTTATTTCAAAAGCTCACTCTTAATGCGCCTTGGCAGATAAATGAGTTCATAACACTTTTACGAATGCCATTTTTATTATTTAATCGTTTTAACCCTATTTTTATGCGTACATTATATTTAATAGCCGACTGTGTCGAATAGGAGTTCATTGATGGCGTTCTGGAATGATTACCGTATGTTCAGTTTTAAAACAACGAAAGGGTTGATTGTCGATTTATGATCTGCCCTGCAATGATTCACTTATCGCCTAACACGGGGTAATATGTTAATTATTATTTCAATATGTTCTGATTTTAACCTATGAATTGTTCTTAGTTAGTAGTGTTATTTGTTTAAGGTCAGCGCTTCATCAAATTTATGGCTGTTTTCAATTAATCGTTTCCGCTGTGGTTATTCAGTAATACCTTCTGGATGTGATGCCCCCAAGGCTATTATTAGAGCTCGCTTTCCTTCAGCAATATTCTATTTACAAATTGATCTTATATATCAACTGTCTTTCTTACCAGATAACAGTATTGTACAGGGTAGGCTCAACACAATAAGTTAACAACAGGCAGCGGCGTAGTGGATTCGTAACAATGAATAACATCACTAAGCTAAGCCACTGAGACGATCGCCCAAAAAACAAACCCAATAACCGTAGTGGATTCGTAACAATACATACCTTTACCTCTTTCTCTAAACCAAGCCACTGGGACGCTCGCTCAAGAAAATAATTAATAACCAGCTCTTTTCATTATTTCCAAGTGGAGGACCACTTGATTAAAAATGGAGCCTAGTCAACCTCACCTGATCTATCGATATCAATTTTTAAATCTACCGCGTTTCTACAACTATCGACAAACGCTCTGCCACATAGGGAATGAATAATTATACAATGAGCCTCTCTACGATAATTCTAGGTAATCAATTCAACATTTGCCTACAAACTATCTGATTTTGTGATGCTATGCCGGTGAGACTCTTACTTGGGAGAAAAACTAAAGAATGCAGAAAAAAATTAAACAATTTTGGATAGACTTCTCATCTCACCCGTCATACCTATCCCGCTCATTGACGAATATTACAGTTTCATGTGCCTTCTTTTTTAAATATAGGTAATATTATACCAACTTTCCATTCGTTTGATATTTCTTTCTGTTTCTAGCATTCACTTATCACTTCATCTAGTTTGTCTGTAACTTTGCCTCTTTTCTTTGTTTTTAGCGTGTTTGTTAGTTCATGTCATTTTCATCTGTAATAATTTCTTTTTTGTTTTTGCTGATTTTCTTTCCTACCGTATAATATTGCTCCATGACCAATAACTCAGAAATCAATTATGGAATAACTGGTCTATTTTAACATGCATTGAAAATCGTTCAAGTATGGGTATACAAAAACAGACTAATTACAATCGTTAAAATTAATAGATAAATCATGGCAACAATCACTTTCCATTCTTCGAAAGGAGCTTGGAATTTCTTCATGAACGCACTTAATTATCTATAGCCGAAAATTGATTTCACGGTCTTTTTATCCAGGAAGTATTTTTTAGTAGAACACCGTTTGATTATTTTTATAGTACTCATACCGGTAAAGAATTTATACGATATTTTATAAGCGCGGTAATCAGTTAACCTACTTTTTTAAAGTTAATGTCGGATTATCGGTTTGCCTTAAATTTGTTAAATTGGTCAAATTATGTGAAATTTAGATTGGAATAGGAGTTATATAATATACATAATCGTGAAGAATTCATGTATTGAGTAACTCTAACTGCTTATACTCACAACTTACTTTGTATTATAATAAAAATGTATAGATTGAAAAAAAAAAATAGATCAAGATATGTAACTTAACTATTGGGGATATGCAATTCGCACAATGGAATTATTGCTCACCATTTGTACAGTAAAACTTTATAATGATACACACATGTAGTATTGTTGCTGATACGGAATATCCTATTATTTGTATATGTTCATTTTCTTTGTGTTGTGCGGTGTTTATAAAATGAAAATATTTTTTGAAATCACTTGAGTATGAGATATGACTAAGTAACAAATTATCTAACTAACTAAGAGATATCGTATTAATTATATTTTCCCAATTCCCATAAACCAACAGGTACCAAATCACACAAGGCTTTTTTCCTTATATCAAAGGTGTCACCAACAAAATCGACAGTTTCTCAGAGAAGAATTATTCAAATTTCTATATTTTTCAGATTTTCTTCTATATGTCTCAGCCAATGGCAGCCAATGAATATACGGAATATGATGCTCCGAATGCCCTGGAACATACATAGGACAAACCAACAGACGAGCAACTAACCGAATTTACGAACATTGAGTTGCCATTCGACACTCAGACCCTTTCTCGGCACTTTCCAAACACCGCGAAGAAACAGGCCACATAATATATTAAGAGCACACCAAAACCATTGCTTCTGAGAAAACAGTACAAACGCGAGTCACTCGTGAAACACTCGAGATTGGAAAAAAATTGCCTCAATGAACGCGATGATGAACGCACCCAATACTTGGGCCAAACCAATCCCCGCCCACAGTTCCGTCTCATTGTCTTCACCCATGATTTAACTGCACAACCACCCTCGGACCCTCAGTTCTCTCGAAGGGGTATGCAGATTGAGACCTTAGAGGCCCCGGCGTCAAGTCACATAATCATAATCCCTACCAAACTTATATATGTAGAGTTAAAAGAAGCTTCTCGCCTATCGTGTGAAAGTTTTTCGAATTTATTTTTGAAGATATTGATATTGAGAATCTTGCAGGATTATACATTCGAATGGAATTACCAATGGATGCCATTTGGAAAATTGGTTTTGTGCTGAGTCTTGGTCAAGGTATATCTGTTTCTCAAATTCTTTGGATGTATGTTGGCGAATCATTTATAAATAATGGAAAACGGATAGCCCCAGTACTGATTCTGGGGTAATCCGGGATATCGGCTACCGTCGAAAATGTTGTATTTTCAGTGATTTGACATCTGTCACTTGAGTATGACTCGAAGGATTTGTGAGTGATTTCATCGATCCCACAAGCGAACTACTTAGATACATCACGGAGGACCTCTGTAACAAATTTTCGACTGTTGATACTTCACATTAAAATGAGAATACTTCATTTAAAAATGAAAATATGGCATTAAGGGTGTTGTTCACAAGTTACCGAAATCTTGTTTTCACTAGTTTTTGTATTACAGCTTAAGCATGTATGTCATGAGACCACCAGTAGAAACTGCAGTCATGATGTCAATGGTGTGCCTCTTTTTCTATTGCTTTGTTCGGCAGTTATCTCAGTAGAGTCAATAACTGCTCTGGCATTTTAACAAAACAAAACTCACAGGCATATTTTCTGATATCTCTCCTTAGTTGAAAAAGTTATTATTGTTTTCGAAATGGGAATGGGATGGGAAATTTGTGGGATCATCTGGATCACATCCTTTGTGAAGAGGGATCACAAAGTTGTTATCTTCTATGGGCTAAGATAATTTCTTGGGGAAGGTATTCGTAAACACATATAAACGCAAAAAATAGACTGAAAACAAAAACTAGGAGAACTAACGTTGATCTAGTATTTTTTTATGGTGACATATAGTAGGAAGTGAAGTGGTTATATATTAACACAATATAACGAATGATTTTTAGATCATTCCATTCGATTTGCTCTCATATCAACGACCGGTAGGTCGTGTCGATTAAGTGTGAGACGTAAATATAGCCTTTCAAGTACCAGAAAACATGACGAAAAAACCCTATCTATCGAATTACGGTTTAGAAAGTGTATTATTACCCATAATAATGCCAATCGGGTTGTATATTGTCGAACATGATATAATCATGCCTTATAATGTGTCATAATATACCGTTGCGGTTATCAGGTTCCCCATACTGCAATCATGTGGAAAATCTGATGGAATCGATAACTTTTTCCTTGAAATTTCAACGAATGCATCATGAGGTGGTAACAGGTGGTAACATTGTGAAGCTCTTCATTTTTTGTGGTTTGCTTCTTCTAAGAAGATTTAAAAATATGTGTCATCATAAATGAAATGTGTGTCGGCCAATAATAACTGTGTTTGCACCAATTAAGTGTTGCTATAACATCTCTGTGGCTAGATATAAATCAATTTTCATTACTTTGTTTGTAAAAAAAGTCAAGAGAAGTCCGCCCAGCAATTAAATTATGAACCGGTGCAAAATAAATTTGATTAACACTATACATCATATTGTTCGTGCCTTTGTCAACATATTTTCTCCTACGACGATGAATTATTTCTTATATCTTCTCGTCATATCACCTCTCCACATTATTAGAGGATTTTTTCTTCTGGTGCTCAAAATTCAAACTTGTGTTAGAAGGTTGTAGACGATGTGGTAACTTGATTACTCTCGTTTCGGACGTCCATCGTCTTAATGGATTTGGCAGTTTTTCACGACGTTTTGCTTGCTTGTATCTGCAATCGTCTTCAGGTGAATACTGACAAGCTTAGGTGCTACTTACTATTTTATATGTCTGTCGGTGCATGTAATTCCGCCATATGCAGTAGTGCGTGAGATTTTGCGCGGTGAGGTGGTGCGTGTTCGAGTTTCCTTTTAATTATGCTAAGGAAACTCGAAGGGGATAATCAGCTTTACCTTCCCATCCAAGCGATATTGGAATTACTGCAGTGCTGCCTACACAGGTGATGTTCCAAAACCGATTCTTCTCTCAAGACGATGGAATTTTCCTTTTGGAGAGGTTTCAATAAATTGGCTATACGGGAGGCAGCATACAAACCAAAACTGTGGTTGAGGTACGTGGATGACACTTTTATTATATGGAATTAAACACCTTCAGGATTTCTTCTCAAGAATAAACAGCATCAGGGATTCGATCATGGATGGAAATTGAAACCAATAGTACCTTACCATTCCTGCATGTGTATATTGAGAGAACATGCAATTAAACCTCTGTCTATAGAAAGAAGACGCATACAGGACAGTATCTCACTACAACTCCAATTATCCGAATTTGACAAAAAGAGATATCGTAAAAACATTGGTGGAAGGAGCGATGCACAAAAAGCGATGCAACAAAAAGGATTCACTAGATGCCAAATTAAACCACATCGAAGAAGACCTACAACGAAATGGATACCTCGAGATACCCTAGGAGAAGTATTGAAACAATTCGAGGGAACGATGAAATCCGAAGAGCAACAACAAAACACAGTGAACATGAAGAGCTGCTTCCAGTCCAGCAGTACCTACTTCACGGAGTTTCCTCACCAAAACCAAACCTGACAACAGAACCGAAATCAGTAAGTATTGTATTTATGAAGTTCCATGTGGATACGGGGATCCCTACATCGGAGAGACAAAGAGGCCGTTATCGGTAAGATTGGCTGAACACAAGAAATGGACTCAACGCAGAGAGCCGTCAAAATCGGGAATTGCTGACCACGCCTTCTATAGGGCAACGCAAGCATTCTACATAGAGAGGAGTATTGATTCAAACGGTCGTTCGAGGAGGCTGCTTACATCGAAGCCAATAACGCCATTAGTCACCCAAACGTTGAGATCAGGAACGTATGGAAACCGCAAATGTTTTTTTCTGACGGACTGAAGAAGCTCGAAACTTGACGCACCACCACACCGCGCGAAATCATGAGCATCACTGCACGTGGCGGAATTACACGCGCCGACAGAGATATGAAATAGTAAGTAGTGAAAAACTTCCAAATCCTAAAAAACTTTCAAATCCATTGAGACGATGGACGTCCGAAACGAGAGTAATCATGCAATTTTTGTGCTACATTGTCACACCATCTCTTCCTCGTCTTACCATTCCTTCTTCCGCCAAGCGGGATTCTTTCCATAACCATTTTGGGCATTTTTTTCCCAATCTTTGTTGTTTCGATCTCAGTTATAAAATGATTGATAAATTCAATATATTCAATAATTTCAAGTTGAATGTTTAGTTTGGAAAATTTGATGAAAAAAAAAATAGAAAGCTGAACTAACAGGTACAGAATCTGATTGTGGTGATTCTATAAGAGGGTAAGAAATGAAGTACCTGCTAAAAAACGACTATAAACAAAAAATGTTATGATCAATTGATCGTTAAGAATAGGAGCGATGCAAATCATTGAAAAAGTGAACATTGACCGGAAATGGTATGCATTATATAATCAAAGTAGTGTTTGTTGGTAATTGGTTTTTTCATGTCTTTAAGTAAAGACAAGGTCATTCCTGTTAGAAAAAATAATAATACACTGTTATATGTTCGGGTCAGTGTATGAAGAATTATTGGAACTAGGTGTCGAAACAGTATTTAATAAACTATATAACATAATCACAGAACATTCATGTTGAACTGCATTAATATTATTGATATCACCGTTAAAAAAGAATGTTGCTAGTAAATAAATGATGTGTTGTTTTTGGATGTTCAAAAGGATTCTGAAACGATAACTTTTGAACCATTTTTATTGAAGTTATAAATTATGGGATCACTGGTAATGTATTGAAATGGTTCACTAGTTGAAAGCAAAGGAAATATAGTCATAAATATGAAATTGGAATTGATGTGCCACAAAGTTCAGTTCTTGGTATAATACTCGTTCTCCTTATAAATGACAAAGCCACACATATAAGGGAATGTAATAAGACACTTTTTGGGTAGATACAATGTTATAATATTAGGGAAATCCTGAGGATATACATATTTTTAATTATAATTTTGGAAGAGTGGGAATTTTTTTCTAAAATGGCCCGTGGTTTCCGAAACTAATATATGCCTTTTGAACCCTACAAGTGATAGTAAAGCACCAAAGTCAGGTGAGCAAAAATAAGTACAGATCGAAAGATAACCATAGTCTAAAACCGTTTTTTTATAAAACTTTTCCGGTATCTAAGCCCAAAACTCTAACAATGGATTAATACGGAATATAATTCTCTAAACGTCCGGATAAAACGATAATGTTAGATTTGTTAAACATAAGCGGAAACGAAGGAGGTTTAAAGTTTAATTCTCTGTGGAATCCCAATCGATTGTCTTAACAGCACTGTCGGACCGCTCCGCCCTGTTCCTGGGGATGGGGGCCTCTTACCACAGAATACCCTAACTACACAGAAGCGTGAGTAAAAGGCGGCACTTTGATCTTCAAAGGGGGAATTTTCGTGACCTTCCTTCCCTGCTAGGTGGTATAGTTCATCCATTATCAATTGCAGAAGTTTCCCAGTCTTGAGACGGAATCCTTTGAGCATCAGAGGCGGAGGTAACTAATTTTATTTAGATATTTAAATATTTCAAAAATACGTTGAAATAAAAAATATGCCTAAACGAGGAAGTATGTATTAATAGGCAATCGGATCATCATAATTTCATTTTCCCATGGTCGAAAAAAAGACATATTTTCCAACAAAACACATCACAACTATATAATATTTTAAAACCCATTTCGATTCCAGACCAGAGGCTTTTTGTATTCAGACCTCCTGAAACTCGTATATAACTGGTGATTTATTAGTCTCAACGTATAGACACACCTACAAGCATTATCATTGGCTTGCGGTCCGTTTTAATTGGCTGCTGAAGAACTAGACAGCTGTCACTCGAACCCACGTTGACTATCGGCTCTATTGATCTTCCCTTCGCCGACGGAGAATGTTTACGAGTAGTACACATTATTTTTTGTTACGATTCTTCGCATATACGCAAGAGTTTTTGATTTGCTCCCTATAGAAACAGCTTCTTCAATTGAAAATGGTTAAACTATACATCTGTCACTTTTGAGTGGCAAATTTGAATTAAATGAAGTTCTAGGCATACCTAGTTTCAGCATACTTTTCAGTTTGGTTATCGATTCGATTGGAAAATATATTCTGGGGTTCCTTCTCAGTTGTAATACATTCATTAACAATCACTTGCGAAGAGCAAAATCGAAATGGACACTTCCAATGCAAATAACAATAAAACCAGCCGGAAATATGAAATGTTGATAAATGTACCCCTTAGGTACAAGCGCACTCAAATGGAGATTGGACGGAATGGCGGACTGTGTAGTGCTCTTACAACCTCAGACCGATAAACGGGGATAGGGATTGGCGTACCTACAAGAATGAAGACATTATACTGTGATGTCTGATATATTTTTTCACAGCAAGACAATACAGTTCTGTGATATATATATATATATATATATATATATATATATATATATATATATTATATATATATATATATATATATATATATAATATATATATATATATATATATATATCTATCTATATATATATATATATATAGGGTGCTTAATTTTTGGGCAACATTTTTTTTCTTCAAGTCCCGCCTGAAAATCTTGTAATTTATAGAAGAACAACATTTTTGAGCATATTGCGAACCCTCAATTCGAATTTTAACCCATTGCTGGAGAGTTTTGAATTTTATCCATTAAAATAACATTAAAAAATTATTTTTCATCCGTTTTTCCTTCCGCTCACGAGGTTAAAAAAATTTTTGGGAATTTTGACTCATGGATTATTGTTATAGGTATAATTTCCTACAAAAAAGCCCATTGCGTCGAGTTTGTAACTCCAACGGGTTCGACGAAAAATGTCATTTAAGCTGAATTTTCATAAAATTAGCGGTAAATCGTATTATTTTTTCCTGCTGAGCGGAAGGAAAAACGGATAAAAAATCATTTTTTAATGTTATTTTAATGGACAAAATTCAAAATTCTCTAGCAATGGGTTAAAATTCGAATTAAGGGTTCGCAATATGCTCAAAAATTTTGTTTTTCTATAAATTACAAGATTTTCAGGCGGGACTTGAAGAAAAAAAATGTTGCCCAAATATATATATATATATATATATAGTTAAGGAAATGAAACTCTTTTTGATTGATTGAGGATATATAGCGACACATAGAGTCATCTCTCAATGATAAATACTTGTGAAACTCAATGTGAATAAAAGTAACTTTATGGAGTTTATTTTACTATGTAGTCGAGTTCAGCTGAAGCTAATAAATCAAAATGTCAACTCTTACATTAACATCAATAATGAAAAAAATTAACAGGACATATTTTCAAAAATGGGTTATGGATTTGGATATAATGTAGTGAGTATTGCATTAAGACGATTATTTGCGCGAATATAACCTTTTACTTCTCAGTTTAGGTTCCATTATAGGACCATCAAGAACCCCTTCAACATTTTCACCAGCAAAAAAGTAGCTATCACCGCCGGTTGAACCGGAAATATAAAATTGTAGGATATGTTTCCAAAAAAAAACTGTTTTAATGGGTTATTTGTTGGGATCCAATTCCAAATCTGATTTTCCCAAAACTTGGTGGTGTTTTTTTATCAATCCCGTACATAGTCATTTTTCTTTTTGTTTCTATTTTTGGTAATTTTTTTGCATATACTCATAATTCATAAAAATTACACCTTTGTTTGACTGGATTCTAATTTATTTTATAGTTCAATGTGACGCATATTTTTGTTCAATTTTTGTGGTTGAATTCAAGTAATGATTGAAATTTTTATATTTTTTTCACTTGTGTTGAAAATATGTTTTCGATATTGATGTCAATGATGGAATTATATTTTCATAGTCAGCTGTTGAAATATACAATTATTCGTTGAATTTTAAGCTTCAAGAGTGCTTGTAGCAATATCGCATAATTATAGATCAATCGCATAATTACACGTACCTACAAATGGAACATTTGTTGGATAGACCATAACGAATGTGGGTAAATGTAGCAATTAAATTTATATGTAAATGGCTGGACTTTCATTATCAATCAACGAAACTTGTTTATTACGAACAAAAAGTGGATAATCGAGCGAGTTATAGAAAGCGAATTTCAACTTAAAGAATTTTGTTTTCACTTAATTGGAGTGAATTATATGGGGTGATAGCGGACTCGGAAAAAAAGAGAGGAAGTTCGGTTTCATTAACTTAGTTTACAACAAAAGGAAGTATCGGCGTCATGTCCAGCATATTTACAAAACTGCTTGGAGGGGAATTGTACACTTATTTAGATTATTCAAATTCTATAACACAAAAATTTAAATAATAAATCTATACAATTCATATAATGGAGAAGGGTAGAAAAATTACTTCGTCCCGAAAAGTTAATACATTCACCAAATTAGTTTGTCTCTGTGGAGGCAAAATAAATTATAAGCAGAAACTTTATCGGAAAGTAAATTGTATGTAATGTTGGACTTTTAGCTGAAACCACTATATTTTGCCGACGTTTAAACTTTTATAAAGTCATCTTCAGGGCACTAGAATATGAAATGTAACTTTGAAACATGTATGTTGACAGATTGAAATTTCAATAATAAAACAAAATGTCCTAGATTTTATACTCACATTGATAAGGTTTCCTGGTATATGAAATAAAAAATAATTGATGGGGCATTTTTATATACACGTTAACTGAGGATTCGTTCATTACCTTTCTTTCCATATGAATAGTAAGAAAATCGTTTTTGAATGGAGGAATCAATCAGAATTTAGAAAGAATTCTTCTTTTTTTCGTAGATCAGTAGTAGTTTTTCGAAATTTCTTTAGAACTGATAAATTAGGAGAGTCCAAAAATTATGCGTTTGTACTGAAAAGGGGAAGCGGGACCTACTATCTATTGTGACACTTTCAATTGTGTTTCGATGTGATGTCTAATTTTTATTGGGGCTGCTTTTGTATTTTTTGTATTAATCATGTTTGGTAGAAATGCTCCCATCCATTTTCTTTAGTAAATTTGATTTAGCGATGAATGGAGTAAAAAATGTATTTAATTGTCTATCTATTTTACTTTCGAGATTATCCATGAAAATTTCCGATAGTAACGCAGGGATTACTCATTATCAATCCTTTACTAGAAGAATAAAAATTATTATTAAATTGGGAATTATTTTGTGGTAGACAAACTTTGAGTAAATCCCATATCTCATCTTGAGAAAGTTTATTCAACCGATTCAAATACAAGTTCAAATTTCAGGGTTAACTAATTTCGGCAAACCTTCAGAGAAAATTTCTGATTATTTAAGACAAAGATATTAATATTGCTACAGAATAAATAAAACGTTGGGGAAAATTTCTTTAAAACAACAAAGATCGAATTGAAAAGTCCGACAAATCTGGATTATATTAACTAACTTGTGGTACTTGTCCAAGTTTTTACTTAGGACAAACAGGTAGAACTTGCAAGCATAGAAACAGTTTTAAAGGGCAAATCTAATTCAACTTTCGCTAACAACATCCTGACTGAAAAGCATTGCAATGATTTTGAACTTCTGCATGTAAAAAAAAAGGTCAAAAACTCAACCTCCTAGAAAGCTTAGAGATTAACAAAGACAAGAATTCACAATATCTATCAAATGACCACATTGATTTGAATAATTTGCTCCTTTTAAATCTGTTTACTAGAATTTGAATAATATTTCGTTTAATAATCACTTAATTATCAAATATCCAACTGACTACTTGTCTAAGATCCGAATTAGAGACGACTCACCCATCTGTTTAATGGATGAAAAGTATTTTATATTGAATTTAGTATGTTAAAAAATATATCGCGAGTGGGTTGCCTAAAAAATTCCTGGCCAGACTATGATTAATTAAAAATTCAAAAATGACTTTTTTTTAAACATTGCACTCATTAGTTCAACGAACAAATTTTATACCAATAGGAAGTATGAAGCCTATAGAATATACAAACGTTGGGTTCTCTATTTTCTGGTGTAACTATTGGGTAAGCAGGTATAAACAGGTAAGTCGATACTAGTAATTTGCCACCCATCTGTTTAATAAATATTTTTTTTATTGGTGCCCCTTTTTACCCATTTAAAGCACGCCTCAGCGTGTTTAAATCGAACTTTAAAAAACGCGCGTTTTTTAAAGTTACCATGGCAACATCAACAAATCGAGAAACGTGAAGTCTAAATGACAAATTTTTTATTATTGATCTGACAGGAGTACCTTGTAACGTTAAATGAAATATTACTAACAACTCGTTCATTTATATGTGATAGCTCTTGCTCCTCCATCCATTTGATGAAATTTTCATATTCTTTTTTATATATCACTGGATTTTTGCGGTATTAACCGCGATTCTGCCTCACTATTCAAAAAATCGATATTAGAATGATTCATTTTGAGTTTTGGTGACAAAAAAATATTGATCTTTGATAACAAATTGCAAATGAATATCTGTTTTTCTCATTTCCATGACAACGAAAGGTATACTGATGTCACATCATAAATTCAACCATTTTGCATTATTAGTTCTTATTTCTATTTTGTGTAGTAATAATACCAGTATATATGATTTCAAAGTGCACCAATAAAAAAAAAAAACTCTGAGGGCTATGTCCATTAAATTCCTTCCATTTTGTTTTTAACAGTCCCCTCGATATTACTCCCTTTCATATATATATATATATATATATATATATATATATATATAAAATAAATTCTCGTGAAACGGTGTTTGTAATTAAACTCCTCCGAAATGGCTCTACCGATTCTCATGAAATTTTGTGTGCATATCGGTTAGGTCTGCGAATCGGACAACATCTATTTTTCATTCCCCTAAATGTTAAGGGTGGTCCACCCCTTAATTTTTCATTTTATTTTTCAGATAAAATTTTTTTTTTTTATGATACAGCATTCAAAAATACATACAACCCTAAATTTTCCCCCTTCTACAATCAACCCCCATTTTTCCATCGCATTTTTTATTTTTTTTTATTTTATCCACAGATCCGCAATAGGGTTGCAAGATGGCAATCGAATATAATAATTGTAGTTCGATAAATTGAGAACGGGATAACGGGATAAAGAAAACACGGGATAACAGGACAACGGGAATAACGGGATAACAAAAGGGATAACGGGAAAACGGGATAAAGGGAATAACGGGAAAACGGAATAACGGGATAAATAAAAACGGGATAACAGGAAAACGGGATAACGGGAATAACGGGAGAACGAAAAAATGGGAAAACGGAATGAAAGTATAAGGGGAAAACGGGATAACGAGATAATGAAAGAATTGGATAACAGGAAAACGGGATAATGGGAATAACGGGATAACGAAAAAACGAGATAACGGGATGACAGGATAAGAGGATAACTGGATAACGGGATGAAGGAAAAACGGGATAACAGGAAAATGGGATAACGGGAATAACGGGATAACAAAAAAAACGGGATAATGGGATGACAGGATGAGGGGAAAACGGGATAACGGGAAAACGGGATAACGGGATAAAGAAAAAACGGGATAACAGGAAAAAGGGATAACTGGACAACAGGAAGCGGAAGGAGTCAAAAGCATAGTCTAGATGGAACAACATAAAGGAAAACATAGAAAAAAAGAAATTCTACGCGGACGAGAGTTTTCGGGAAAAATATTTTAGGGAACATAGAAATGTGGACAGGACAACGTCTGTCGGGTCAGCTAGTATATATATATATATATATATATATATATATATATATAATATTATATGTGATATTACAGTATATAAATGTTCTTCTAAATAAAAATATGATAGCGATATATATTTATCTTGAAAAATGTTTGTGTTTTATCTGGAGACTAAATGAAAATGAACAAGGCAAACAGTCAAAACATTAAAATTAGAGAATAACAAAAAATATAAAGTATATACAAAAATTAATTAATAAATAAGTTTTTTCAATTAATAAGCATTATTACGGATATGATTCAACGGAAGTAAAATTTTTAACCTCGAATACGGAAGATTCGTCATCATTTTCCTTGATTTTGACAAGGTCTTGTATTGTCAAAGGTGTTTGGTCTCCAATAAATCCTGTTGGTTTTAAATAATTATCTGAATGCCAACCGCAGTTTTCAGGCTGCAGTTCTATGCATTCAGGGTCCGTTGCATTAAGCCACATGGAATTGACATAACCCCAGCATGGGGGTATAGTGTTCGAGTCAAAACTTTTTTTTAAAGTGTTTGCCGTCTTCTTTCGCCGAATAATTTTTCAAAAAAAATCTCGCATCATTAACACTGGTGTAGTGATTCACGCTATACATTCTAGCAGTAAACTCTTGAACAGTATCCATTTTTCCGTCAATGAAAATATCAGCTTCATCAGTTAAGATGCAAAAACTGTTTGGTACTTTTCATTCTTGGAAAATATTTTAAATGGTTTAACTTTTTCTTTACTGTATAATGCTGCCGTCTAATAACACCTTGTAAATGCATGGAAAGCGTGTAGACTTTGAAATAATTTGGATCCCAACTTCAGAGCTAAATCGGTGCAGTTAATGCAATCAAGGTGTAGGTTATGTTTCTCCTTTGTCGCTGAATTGGCTAGCCAAATTTCAGATTGTGAAAAAATAGACAACCAGGAAAAAAATAGACAACCCAACGTTTGTATACTTTCGATTGGTATAAAATTTGTTCGTTAAACTAATGAGTGCAATATTTAAAAAAGCTATATTTGAATTTATAATTAATCATAGTCTGGCCAGGAATTTTTTAGCCAACTCACTCGCTATATATTTTTTAACATACTAAATTTAATATAAAATACTTTTCATCCATTAAACAGATGGGTGAGGGTCGTCTCTAATTCAAATCCTCTACTATACCTGCTCCTATTATTTATATCGAATCATAGTAATTGTAATTTAGTTTATCTTCACTTGAAAAAGTTATAGTATAGCGAAACACGTGTCGTTGGTTTTGTAAACCAATTTTTTGTGAAAATCATAGTGAAGTGTTTTTAGTTCAGATAAATACCGAGTGAAATATCAAATTTGCACCAAAAAACTAGTACAAATTTAAGCCATTCTTAATAGACGTCGATATTCGAGTACAAATAATAAATTGGACCGACTTCTGCATTAAGATAGTATTATAGTAATATGAAGTAGGCGCCTACGATGTATATGAGATACTAGTATTCTTTATGAGGCTAGAACCATACAAAATGGAGAAAAATTGTTGAGCAGGTAGTGGTCATTTCAAATCTAAGTATTGTTTCTAATTCAAAACACCTTTTCTGAGTACACTTTTTTGATGATGTCGAAATTAAGGGTAGTTTACTCCTAATCAAAATTCCTATTTTTTGTTCTCCCTTGAACACCGTTTGGAAATTTGGCATTTTGACAATTCGAATGCATGTTTTTCGCATTGCCCAATTTTTATCAGGAATAAATTTACTGACAAATGGATATTAAAAAAGTTTCCCATATGGTGCAAATTTATTGAAACTCAAAGTTTCCCATATGGTGCAATATATATATATTTATATATATATATATATATATATATATATATATATATATATATATATATGGAACCAGTAAATAGTGGGGTTATGCAGCAAATAAAAGAGAACTCTTTAAAGATTGTCCAAGCTTTCGGAAATTTTATTGATTATTTCCATCATCAGGGAGAATCTTTGTTGAGAATGATCATAAAGGTGTTCAAATATGATGTTTGACACATTATGAAGGATGATGATTATATAATACAATTTAAAATAACTAGTTAAGTATTAAAATAAGGATTATTACATTTTTTGTAGGTGAATGTCATTTCCCCATAAGGGAAGAAATGTCAAGTCATGTCCTGATGATGGAAATAATCAATAAAATTTCCGAAAGCTTGGACAACCTTTAAAGAGTTCTCTTTTATTTGCTGCATAAGCCCACTATTTACTGGTTCCATCCCTAACTAGTCAGCAACGACTACCCGTTCTCTCTCTCTCTCTCTCTCTATATATATATATATATATATATATATATATATATATATATATATGTAACTAATTAGAAGGGGGAAAGGGAAGTAGTAAATCCGATCACATCCTGTGTAAATACTTGATTCCCAAAAGATATAATGTTTCTGATTTGATGAAAGAAAAAACATTAAAAAAATTATCAAAATCAGGTTAGTTGGTTACGAAGTAAAATCTCCCGTTGACTATTAATTAAAATTTTCTCTCCGAGTGAGCTCATCAGTAGATTGACGTTACTATCTGATGGAATGAAATGTTTGTTTTTCATGAATCATCGGATCATAGGATGCTAATAACCTAGCAATGAAGTGGAAGCTGCAATTTATTGCAATTCAAAGTAATATCGCTTATTAAAAGAGTTCGGCTTTATTGATTTGTGTAACTTTCTACCGAGATTGATTTTTTTTCTATTACGAACTGTATATACCTTTCATTGGTTTCATTACCGCAGAATTACTATGCAGGAAACCTGATTGAATGTATAATGACGACGGGCGTTCCATAACAAACCTACTCGACTGAGAAAACCGGCAAACATTGGTTGGCACAATTCATACTAGAAACAAAATTCACAGAAAATAAAATCAATTCATCAAACAAGAAAACGAATATTACCACCTGAAGGAAATTAAAGTGTACCTCGGGGAAATGTTCTGGGTCTTTCTTCCACCTGCTGTGTACAAGTGACATTCCAGGCCTGGCAGATAAGTTGCCACATTTTACGCATTTATTCATGCAATACATTCTCCTAAAAAATGCAAATAGATCGCAAATAATACGTGACCGCCAAGCGGAGGATAGTATCAATGCACTCTATTATAGTCAAACCATTTACAAATGCAGAAGCATAAAAAACAAGTTTCCCAGTCTTGAGGCGGAATCCTTCGAGCAGCACAGATATTTAAATATTAAAAAAAATACATTCAAACAAAAAAATATGCCATAAACGAGGAAGTATGTATTAATAGAAAATCGCATCATCATAATTTCATTTTCCCATGGTCGAAAAAACCCATATTTTCCATCAAAACACAACACAACTATAGAATATTTTAAAACCTTTTCGATCCCAGACCAGAGACGTTACTGCTTTTATTCACTCAGACCTCCTGAAACTGGCGATTATTAGTCTCAACGTATAGACACACCCACAAGCATTATCATTGTCTTGCAGTCACTCAAACAGCTGTCACTCAAACTCACGATGACTATCGGCTCTTTTGATCTACCGTTCGCCGACGGAGAATGTTTACGAGTAGTACACATTATTTTTCGTTCCGTTTCTTCGCATATACGTTCGTGTAAGCGAAGTGAGTTTTTGATTTGCTCCCTATAGAATCAGCTTCTGCAATTGAAAATTTAAACTATACAAATGCAGTGGACTTATTGATGCACCACCAAGGGACAACTATGCCTTATGAAAAATTAAGCGGTAAAGTACCGGGTTATTCACTATCCACCCCTTATCATCGTTATTATTGCCTATAGAAACAAAAGTTTAATGTAAAAGTTGTGCAGATTTCAGGAGATGAAAAAATTCAAATGGGATACCCTGCATATTAGGGGCCGTTCATAAAATACGTTCGCATAAGTGGGGGAAGGGTATCGCTTGGTGTGACAAATTGTGACAATTGTGCTTTTCAGTTCTTGATTTTATCTCTCAACCTTCTCTATTTTGTATTTTAACTTCTGTACTTTTAGAGAAATCCTAACTTCAACCACCTCTATCGTAGCTTTCATCTCTTTATTGCATCTGAGCACTTCTTCCAGAATTTTTCATTCGTGATTTCGTTTTCAGTCCTATTCGAACGTATACGGTCTGCTTCATATTCAATGAACGGATATTGCTGATAAGATGATTGTTTGTGCTGTTTTTTATATTCTGATTGCTTTTTGTATGTGATCAAATGCAGGAATATGGTACTGTAGATCGTTTGGGAGTTCGGATTGAAGTTTATTAGGTAGAAATGATGTACTCACATTTGCATTTCGTTTTTGAAATAATTTTGTTAAATATATATATATATATATATATATATATATATATATATATATATATATATATATATATATATATATATGTGTGTGTGTGTGTGTGTGTGTGTGTGACAATAAATACGGTTACAATATGAAGTAAAAAACTTTACGAACGTCGTGTCAGAAGATGACATGCACCAGAATCGGAAAATTAGACAAGGAGCTGATCCAGCTCCTGAGCGCGCCTCCGGAGGAGCAGACAAAATCCATAATTAGACAGGGAATACCAAAGAGGGCGAAAGTAATAATAATACCAATAACCAAATTATAGGTACTGAAGATGACATTAACATGAAAACCACAAGCGAGACCAATTTACCAACGACGGAACTGACTCTACAAACAGAAGACAGAACATACCTTCCATCACTGTTGGAGATGGGGACAGGTGGGTTACAGTCAACTCGGTGTTTAAAAGTTACAACATTAGATCAACCAAATCAGCAAAGAATGTCCTTGATGGTATTAAAATCTTCCCAGACTCTCCAGACAACTATAGGAAAATTTCATCACACAATTCTACTTTAATTTTTTTCTCGACTTTCCATTTTATTTTTCTGTAACCATATAAAGTCATTCGTTTTATATTTGTGAATATACTGCAACATTAAAAAAGTTCACACCCAAAACGAAAAAAATGGGATGGTTCGTCGTATCGCAGCTCAATGCAAAAAATGCAGAGTGGATAGAGAAGATAAAGTGAATGGTAGTTTTGAGGATAAAAGAGAAGATAATTCAATGCCTATCATAGATATTGCTTAGCATTAAAAAACCCTTGGACTTCTGATAAATTAAAAAAATTATATGTTTGTTATTTTAGATATTTATTGATTTACTTAAATTTTATGATTGAGAAAATAAATATTTTGAAATACAATATTTGTGTGTGTGTGTGTGTGTGTATGAATCATGTACAGGGGGAAGGAGGGGGGTTCTAGCTTTCGTGATGTGATATTTATAGGGGGAGTCACAGAAAGTGTGACAAAAGAGAGGGAGTCCAAAAAGGTAAAATTTAGCGGGAGGTATTTTATGAACAGCCCCTTATTGAATTTTTGGATTAATCTTTGTTTCCTGATTTCAAAAATATACCATATGTTACTCCTATCTTATACCGTTTCTTAGTTATTAAATGTCGAATAACTTAGTGAGACTAGTTACTGTGACTACCTATCCTATGAAAGTTAACATTTTTAAAGTAAGCTATGAAAATGCAACTTATTCTGTTTGTTTGGTAACATTTCTACAATGGAATAATCAAAATGGTTTACAGTGAGGAAGAAAAAGTCCAAATATATACTCGTTATATACAAAACAACATAAATAAACGTGCAGCAATAATGCATATAGGGTGAGGTATCCAAATCGTCCAACATACATACATACATACAAAAATATTTATCTCAAGGTGTATCATACCTTGTTTCAGAAGAAAAAAGCTGTAGTTCAAGAAAACCAGGAAGAACAGCTAGATATACTGCTTCATTTCGAAGGTAAGCCTATCCATATTAATTCACGAATAGACTTTTTTGAAACATATTATTTTTTGAAAATTCTGAATGTAGTTTAAAAAATGTAGTCGATCAATAAGGTGAAAGTTTTTCCAAAATCCAACGTATTTTGAAAAAGAACAACTACAAACCATCTGAAATTTTACCCGTACAAGTTTTAACAGAGACTCATAAGAGGAAAAGGCTGGAATTTTGCCAACAGATGATTCAAAATTTGAATAAAGATCCTGATTATTTAACTAAAATATGGACTGATGAGTCATCCTTTTCTATGGCAGGAGTTTCCGATGGGAAAAATCGAAGGTCATGGAAAAAAAAGACAATAGAAAAAGATTGGTAAAACAAATAAAAACAGGAAGAAAAACTATTAGTGTGGTGCGGAATTTTTAGAAATAAAATTGTTGGCCCTATATTTTATGATTGTATATTAACAGGAGTTACCTATCAAGAAATACTCATCTCAGAAGTGGAAAATATTTTTTTACAGAATTTTTTCGGAAGCCGAGTTTACCAGTATGATTTGGATGCAAGATGGGGCAACTCCGCATAGTGTCCTACCCTTCCAAGAACATTTGAATATTGTATTCCCAATATGGATAAGAAATAATGGAAGTATCAAATGGCCACCTAACCGTCCGAACTTGACCCCTACGGATTCATTTTTCTGGGGATTTCTTAAAGACATTGTTAATAATAATAATATTCAACTCATTAAAGACAAGATTCGACTTGAAATAGAGAATCTGAATGTCAGTATTGAAGCAATTTGAAATGCACCTATTAATATAACATCTTTTATGATTTATCATGTTATTTAAATTTCCTACATAAATCTTTGTTGTATATCTATTGTTGTATAAATATTTGAACTTTTTGTCCTTACTGTAAACCATTTCGATTATTCCATTAAAGAAATGTCACTCAACAAACATAATGTAGTTGCCATTTCCATAGCTTACTTTAAGAAAGTTAACTGTCATAGGATAGGTATTTACAGTAACAACTAGTCTTCAGTTATTCGACGTTTAATAACTCAAAAACGGTATGAAATAGGGATATCATATGGTATATTTTTGAAAACAGGAAAAAAATAGCATTCCAAATATTCAATAATATACAGGGTATCCCATTAAAAAAAAACTGAAATATGCACCCTACTGTATTTTAGATAGCATTTTATCAAAATGCAGTCATAACCACACAACTTTTACATTTACCTTTTTTCCAATTGGCAATAATAACGATGATGAGAGGTGGGTAATTTATAGTAAATAACCTAGTATAAAAACCTAACGTGCATGTATCCCATCGGATAGATATATTCTCATGCAATGCGGCATCCATAAAAAAGCTGACTTTTTCATGACATATCCCACTATTCTCTCTCTCTCTCTCTCTCTCTCTATATATATATATATATATATATATATATATATATATATATATATATATATATATATATATATACCCGACAGACGTTGTCCTGTCCACATTTCTATGTTCCCTAAAATGTTTTTCCCGAAAACTCTCGTCCGCGTAGAATTTCTTTTTTTTTATGTTTTCCTTTATGTTGTTCCATCTAGACTATGCTTTTGACTCCTCCTTTTTCCGTTTCCCTTCTCCTGTTATCCCGTTTTTTCTTCATCCCGTTATCCTGTTTTCCCGTTATCCCCTTATCCTGTCATCCCATTATCCCATTTTTTGTTATCCCGTTATTCCCATTCCCGTTATCCCATTTTCCAGTTATCCTGTTTTTTCTTTATCCCGTTATCCCATTTTTTCGTTATTCCCTTATCCTGTCATCCCGTTATCCCGTTTTCCCGTTTTATCGTTATCCCGTTTTCCTGTTATCCCATTTTTCTTTATCCCGTTATCCCGTTTTCCCCTTATCCCTTTATCCTTTCATCCCGTTTTCCCGTTTTTTAGTTATCCCTTTTCCTGTTATCCGTTTTTTATTTATCCCGTTATTCCGTTTCCCGTTATTCCCTCATCCTGTCATCCTGTTATCCCGTTTTCCTGTTTTTTCGTTATCCCGTTATTCCCGTTATCCCGTTGTCCTGTTATCTTGTTTTTTCTCTATCCCGTTCTCAATTTATCGTACTACAATTATTATATTCGATTGCCATCTTGCAACCCTATTGCGGATCTGTGGATAAAATGAAATGAAATAAAAATCGCGATGGAAAAATAGGGGTTGATCGTAGAAGGGTGAAAATCCAGGGTTGTATCTATTTTTGAATGCTGTATCATAAAAAAATAAAAAAAAAATTTTCATCTGAAAAAATAAAAAAAATTAAGGGGTGGACCACCCTTAACATTTAGGGGGATATAAAATTGATGTTGTCCGATTCGCAGACCTAACCGATATGCACACAAAATTTCATGAGAATCGGTCGAGCCATTTCGGAGGAGTTCAATTACAAACACCGTTTCACGAGAATTGTATATATTAGATATATATATATATATATATATATATATATATATATATATATATATATATATATATATATATATATATAATATATATAAATATACATTTAACTATATTTCACTTAACGTTTCTCCCCTGACTTGGGGCTTTATCAATTGTTTCCTTACATTCTACACATTTACTACTGAACTCCTTTTTCAGTAGTAAATGTGTAGAATGTAAGGAAACAATTGATAAAGCCCCAAGTCAGGGGAGAAACGTTCTGTGAAATATAGTTAAATGTAGAAAAGAAAAATGTAGAAAAGAAAAATTGAAACCTGTCCCAGTCGGAATCTTAAACCTAGGAAAAACCAAACAAATAATATATATATATATTTGTATTTTTGTCTTAGTTAAAACAATATTACTTCTGTATATACGCCTGTTACCTCTACGATATTTTAGTTAAGTTAAGACGATATTTATCAATTCAAATTTACAGTTGTACAAAAAATGTTGTTTGTATTTCGTTAATAAAATTTGTGTTCATGGCACATTCGAGAAAATTAAAATTCTCACGTGCCATTTAAAAAAAAACGCACATTTTATGCACTTAATACAAAAATAACAATTTTCTCATTCAAGGTTGCGTAATATATTGTTTTTAAACGAAAAGTAATAGAGAATAATATTTCACACCGTATTACGATAATATAAATACACTCGGATCAGTTTTTTGGCGTTGTTCAGTCATGTTTGAAAAGGCAGTTTTTTGTGAGATTATGACAATTTCGTTTACATCAAGCAACCAGGATATCGTTCAATTTCAGAGTACTAAAATTTCACAACGAACTGTGATAATCGTGTAAATTATACAATTACTTTTAGGAATTTATCACAATCACCAAGTCATTGACGAAATCAGAACATTCGATTTAACTTTCTATATCAAATTTCATTGGAATTTTGTCATTGAGAGAAAATATTTCTATCTCATTACCAAGCAGATGTTCATCATTCCCCAAACATTAATGAATTGAGAACCATCCACACTTGCCATAGTTGTAACACAGATTTGGAGATATCTTTTTCACTTACCGTAGAGCGGTGTTACTTTACAACAATTTCTACAGATTTCGCAAAAAAACTATTGTTATTATTAAATGTACGTCTGTCTGTCCAACATATGTGCAATTTCTATACGTCAGCTATCGATATATGTTACCGGTTTTCGAAGTACAATGTGATTTGATCAATTTTTTTTTGAAAATGTATTCAAAGTAACCCGACAGAGGTGAATCATTACACATCGGTCAGAAACACATGCAAATGAAGGGGAGTATGAACCATTAGGTGATAGAGTTTACACACTCTAGAACTGTTTAAAGTAGTTTCTCATTTTTTGTCTGGATAAAAATCGAAGGAAAACTCACAGTTTCATGAAAATAACATTTATTTCTTATTCAAGAGTTTTTTCCAACTTTTCGAAATAATATTTTATTTCATTTTCTGTAAATGAAGAAAAAATGGCGCAGGCTATCAACTTCAATATAGACTGATGTCAAGACTGCGGTAGATTCTCGGTCAATGAATAATTTCAGGAAATGCGCTTCCATAGCTGAGTCATTATTACGAATTGGCCATGGCTCAGTAATAAATGTCTATCTGACCTGAAATCATATCAATCCGCAAAAAAAAAACTGGTCCATGAATCAGAGCTAAACTGACAGGCAGGTATTGTGATGGTTTTGTTCCGGTGCTGTTACTTTCTTTTGTGAAAACAATTGGAGCGCTGAATGATACTCGTGAATTGTTGAGTGTTGTTTTGCATACAGGACGGAAAAAGTGGTTCCTGTCAAATACGGACAGAATTCATGGAAATAAAAATTCTGAACCTAAGACCAGTCGAATTTCGTACAATATAATTGATTTTATGAACCGGAATTTGATGCCATTAAAATACATAGGATTTGAGTAATTTTTTTCAAGAATACAATGATTTGCCATTATCGGAATGAATTGAAGTGAATGGTAGATTGCGGATAGAAAATAGAAAAATCATGTTGAACGCCATTTCATTAGTTTCTTATGTGGAGATTAGTGAAAAAATTGGGTTGGGTAAAGGTAACAAATTGTATCGTATGTATAGATACAAAATTGAAGACAAAAAATGGGCACACTTTATTTCGTTTTATAACCTTCGTTGACATCATACAGTTCTTTGAAGATTTGGTAAATATTCGAAAAAGTAAACAATTTCTTGTTTTTTTGAAACTCCGATGCGGAGACATGGAAAATGTGGTTCTGTTTTCTATTATTAAATTGAAATTTAGGCAGAAATTACCAAACCCAATTTGACGTTTCTACGTATATGCGAAAAATGACCGCTGTATGCAAATACATATTCTTAAAATTAATATTCCTCTGATAAAAATAATTGTTCCATAATGAACAGTATTGTTTGCCACTTCGCCCCAATTTTGTTTTAATTGATGTCACTGAACTGAAACACTGACTGGAATATCTGTTCACACGAAACGATTATATTACCCACTTCAAGAATATCATTCCTTGTCAAGAGTGTTCTGATGATGAAAGCTCGTGATTCGATTTGCGCATAACGTCATTTGCCTTTTTAGAGAGCTGTCTTGTGTCTCAAGTTAGTGTTGATGTTGTATGGGCCCTGATGCCAGAAATTATTATAATTCAATTTCAGTTGATCAGTGGTCAGCATGGATCTACTATATTTATCAATTAACTTGTCTGGGTAGGTGTTCGCTTAATGGCGTCCTTTCTGAATACGATCACATCATTCTGCTATCTGACCCTGTTTTACTTGATAATATAATTCCGAACAATTTTAAAACTTTTTCATTCATTCCATTGTATATTGAAAATGTATCCTTATTTTTTTTTAGGTCAATAACTATTTCTTTTCAATAAGTTAGGTTAGGTTTACCAGATATTTACAACCCTTTCCGAAAATTTTTCATGCAATGACGATATATGGTGTAATATGGATGTATTTCCTTTTCAAAATTGCTTTTATTGGATATAATTTACTATCGACTTGCTAGAACCCAAAGTACAGATTTGGTCGTTTTATTCATAATCCCATTGGAAATCAGATAACACGATTTTGAAAAATGAATTTGTTTGTCTTAATACGGTTGATTTTCCGCAAAATTAACCTTCTTTGATGGTTACAAATATAAAAGGCATTCATACAAAAATGTTAAAGAAGACCTTCAGCCTATTATTTATCTACACAACTCCTCTACAAATATTCCAAGTGGTTTATTTGCGAAGAAAAATCATTTCCATACCTATCACTTCCTTTATATTCGCATAATATTTCAAAATGAAAGGATGAAGTATTTATAGCAACAATATGATTGCTAGAGGTTTTCATTTGAATCAAACGTGATATCTTTTCTATCAAATTTGAATCATTCTTCACTTGTGTTGAAAGGTCAACATGAAATAAAAGTGTTTTTTAATTCAATTGAAATATTCCTGCCATCACCAGTCTATATTAATCAACAAAGAAAGCGTTACTATATTTGTAAAAAAGTTTTTTGTTCCCAAGTAGCCAAGAAAATTTTGTTGATAAATCAATTCAATATTTGATTGGTGCTATCCAAGATTTTATCGAATCAATATATGGTTACAAATTGATTGAAAACATCATTTTTTCTCGGCGTCAATAACAAGTTATAATAACTTTCTCAGGCAAAAAACAAATTTGAATCATTCAATTTGATCCGATAATTTCAATTTCGGTATAAGTATATCCCATTCTATCATTTCTTACTTCTCTGTAAGAATGGGTAACCATGTGCAGTCCATTTCGATAGAAGAAATCTTGAAAAAAATTCGCATTGAGAATGAGAAGTTTTTCAAAAAAGTTTTGAGAACTTTGGATAAAATACTTTTGATTAATACCATTTTGAGTTATTCCAAACATTCAATCCTAAAAAATTATGATATTCATTCGATTTGGAATCAGTTTCAGAAAATCAATCTTATGATGATGAGAACATCTCACTTCAATTTGAATTGAGAGAAAACTGCGTTCAGAGCCTTGGAAATTGCCTAGATTCTTTTTTAAAAATTCGGAAAAAGAACATTTCATACTTTACCAAGCTCCTGAATGTTGATCTTGTAGGATATTCGACAAAGTGCTCACCTGAAAATGAAGGAAAACTAGAATTAATACAGTACAATAACTACTTTTGGTCTAAGATCTATGAAGTAGTTAAACTATGACCATCCAAAGCCTCCTAGACCTCAAATTAATAAATACGGGATTTCTTCGGTATCTTAGCAAGAGTATTTTTTGTAAAATAAAATTCTTCGCAAAGATATATATATATATATATATATATATATATATATATATATATATATATATATATATATATATATATAACCTGTGGTAGAAGTCCATTGTATCTCGAAGTGGAGTGGTATAATTTTATGAAGAAGAAAACACGAAGTCGTCTCCACAATATAATATTAAAATCAATTAGGTCAATACCATCGATTATTGAACATGTTTCGAACCTCTATAGGTTCATCTTCAGCATATATAAAAGTATTATGGAGATGAAAAAATTCAAAAATTGTTTTGTAGGTTAATGTTACTAAAATTTTTTATATAATTCCATGTTTATAACGTAGACAATTGGGAATGATACCTTTCAAGGGTGCGTCCCATACTTAAACTTGGGAGGGCCGAAAACTTCAGCCGATACAAAATAATTCGAAGCCATGAGGAAAACAACAAATGCAATGGCGGTGATTGACAGCACATGGCTTCGAATTATTTTGTATCGGCTGAAGTTTTCGGCCCTCCCAAGTTTAAGTATGGGACGCACCCCTTGAAAGGGGTATTCCCATTTTCCCAATTGGTCTACGTTATAAACATGGGAATTATATGAAAATTTTAGTAACATTAACCTACAAACTATTTTTTTGAATTTTTTCATCTCCATAATACTTTTATATATGCTGAAGATGAACCTATAGAGGTTCGAAACATGTTCAATAATCGATGGTATTGACCTAATCGATTTTAATATTATATTGTGGAGACGACTTCGTGTTTTCTTCTTCATAAAAATATATATATATATATATATATATATATAAGTAGAATTCGAAATGAAAACAGGAATCTCATATCTTCAGATATCCGACCCTACAGAAGGGAAATCACATCATATATATATATATATATATGAAAGAGAGTAATATCGAGGGGACTGTTAAAAACAAAATGGAAGGAATTTAATGGACATAGGGCTATGTCCATTAAATTCCTTCCATTATATATATATATATATATATATATATATATATATATATATATATATATAGAAGTAGAATCCGAAATGAAAGGAGGAATCCGACCCTACAGGAGGGAAATCACATCAAGTCCAGACATTGCTTCTAGCCATACTCACAGCCGTTCGGATGATCAGTGACGAAACCCAGTGCCAAAAGTATATCTATCAGATACTTAAACAAACAACAAAAATCCTAGCCTATTTCCATTGGCTAGGTTGATGACAGTGAGCGTCGAAAGAGAGGTAGTTGCTAAACATATTTTTTATATAAAGACAACTAACCATATTCATATCGTGGAGTTTTACAAATGGTGACTCAGCGGTGTGATTATTTGGATTTTGTTATACCGACTGAGGGAAGTTACATATTTCTCTAGCTAAATAATAAAAAAAGAATGAATATTCTTTCAGCTGTTTATTACAAATGGGAGATAGATGGTGGGATATTTTTTTGTTGTTCAATGTTCAACATCAAATTAAGTTGTTATAATTTCAAGATTCAATTTTCAGATTTTCAATTGTTTGTTGATTTTTCGGTGGAGTGAGAGAAAACTGTATTCGATATATCTTGTAGCACCATTCGATAGATATATACTGCATTTCGTAGATTTCCATATTTTCCATTAGTTTGCGAGATTTTCAAATTTAAGTCGGACCATGTATTTCGGAAAATCCCCCTGGAAAATTGATTTGGAATTTTTCGATCACGCCCAGTTTTAATAGGCTTCCTGTACGGTTCTGTAGGCTATTCTAGTACAGAATATGAAATCGAAAGGATCACCTATGCGACCTGAAGTCGAACCACAAGGAATTTTCAGAAAATCCCGGAAAAACCATATTGTTTTTTGTGGAACATAATGGCAAAGTTTCAAGATGATACGTCAAAGAGTTCCGGAGATATTTCAATTTATGATTGATACAGAGTACAGTCAGACAGACAGACCACATTCAAAACCAAAGTTGCTCAAAATTCGATGGGGATTATTTCCTCAAAAGCAACTATACCTCTATTTCGCTTAGTTTCCGAGATAGTATTTCACCAGAGACCGTAGTATACGCCTCTATAGTATATCGTCGTATAACAAGAGTGGGCTTTTAGACTATTTTGTACAGCTTATATTCATCAAAGGAGTTCCTACAGAGAAAATACAAGAAACAAAACAGACCGATATATTTATTTAATATAGGAATACCTTAAATCACTATGGATTCGAAAAATGCAAGTCACTGTCACCTGCTACAAAGTTTCAATCTTTCATATCTTGTGCGCTAGTTCTATATGGAAACTTAATTATATTAATTGTCCACCGATTAGTTGAACTAATGAATAATTACTTACCAGTTATACCATGTTCTATAATGAATATTTATACTGTTTATTGTGACATTAGTAGGCTTACAAGTCATTATAATAGATATAAAAAATGGTACTTATGGATGATTTTTAAATATTTCAACGAGTCAAAGTAGGTGTGGTTCGGGGACCAATTCATGAAATGCACTCATAAGTTGAATGAATATTTATATTGAACTGGTTTTTATTCAATATGCTAGGAAATATTTTTTTTCAATATTGTCAATGCTAGTCACTCTTAAGTTTAATAAACAATTTTAAATGGAAGCACGTTCTCCAATCAATCACACATTCATCATGAATATTAACACCAAATGATAATATTTCCTTGCTTTCACATTCTTTCTTAAAATAATTCACCATATTTCACAATTTCCCCATCAAAGGAGAGGTGAGAGAATTTGAACCCAACAACCACACATCCAACTGCAAAAATGTTAAAACCAGCTCTCAATCGTTGTTATCTGGACACCATCTCACGCTACCTATATTTCAGGTTTTTTTCGGTAATATTTCGCCGGATTTCAACCTGTCACGTTAAAAAAGAAATTGATTCAGAAATAAATGAAGGGAAAGATGTCTCAATTAGTGAGCGGAACAATTTGAAACTGTTCGTATTGATTAATTGATGAAGTGCCCAGACAGGGTCAGGAGGAGGTAGTTTATAATTCGTACCTACTGGTATATACGAGTAAGTGATTTTTTTATGATTGGCAGACTTGAGTGTTCGTTCGGTGGTATGCGTGCTTTTTTAATTTGACACCGATGAATGATCAAATCACTTTGAAATAGTTCATAGGTCAAGTTATCACCGATTGAATGATTAACATAAGTTCATTGGAATTTTAAGATCCTCTCCTAAGTGATAGTACTTCTTTTCCTGTTGAATTTTCCTAAGAGATCCATAATTTTGAACTTTAGACAAAATAGAAAATGGTCTTAGTGATTATTTGATAAAAAAAAAATTGTGTGTTGTTGTGTAGGAATCAATCGAATGTCGAATGTTTCTGACAGCGATCAATGCAGATAGTTTAGCAACGTAAATCACCTTGTAGATTTAACTAGGCCTCGCTAGCTATATCATAGTGAATATGAGTAAACATTGTGCGATCATTCTGTTCACATATATTGAATCAATTCTGAAGCAAGATGATCTAGTAATGGATGCAATCAATTTCAAGATAAAATAATTAATAAAAAAAACTTTTTTCTCACATGATCTAAAAAGTAAAAAATAATTGCTTCGGATGTGCGACGTAGGTTATTCCGTGAGTTATAGATTCAACAGCTTGTCGCGCCAAGTTTTCAGTTCGAATACAAAAGCGACAAGCTTTTGAATCTATAACTCACGGAATAACCTACGTCGCACATCCAAAGCAATAATTTTTTACTTTTTAGCGCATTTGAAAAGAAGCATGTCTTTAAAAAAGGTTTTTTTAATAATTATTTTATTTTGTGCTTTTTTTAAGTACGCCTCAATCTATGCATTTTTGTCAATGCATCGTTATTATGAGGCCTTAGTTCTTCAAAGAGGAGACCATCTAAAGATTAACTCGTCCGCCATCCTGGACCTGTCATCTTCAGTTTATGAATTCTCACAAAAAATCAATGATCTTCGACTGAATTCATAATCCCCTAACCCAAAAACCCCGACATACCAATTTTGAATAGAAACGGTCCATTATCACAAAACTTGTCCACCATCTTGCCAATTTATGAATTCATAATCCCCCAAAACCACATACCAATTTTGAATAGAACGGCCATTATCACAAATGTCCCCATCTTGGAGCCGCCCTGATTTATAATTTTGAAAAATTATATTCGACCCCGAAAACTCCTACACACCAATTTTGAATCGAATCGGACCATAATTGCAAAACTCGTCCGCCATCTTGGAATCGCCATCTCGAATTCGTGATTTTTGAACAAAAATTCACAATCTTCGACCCCGAAAACCCACCACATTCCAATTTTGCGTCGAATCGAACCATAAACACAAATCCCGTTTGCCATCTTAGAGCCGACATTTTGTTTTTTTCTCTAACAAAAATTCCATAATGCATTGTGACGAGAATTATAAACACCTGCCAAATTTCACGTTGATCGTGCAATTAGAAGTGGGTCAAATATAACTTGCAATATTTGATTACAGACACCGGAATAGGTGAAATTAAATAAAAGCTTGTAAAAAAAGAGAAGTCTTGGAAAAATGCATACCGGAGTACCGAAAAGCAACACGGATGGTTATAAAAAGCCGAAGGTTATTGGCTTTTTTCTCAGAAGGATTAATTTTTTTGGCGAGATGGAAAACTTCGAGCTTACTCGTCCGGTTCAAGACATTATTACTGATAATAGAAATAGCAATTTCACGTTGGTTCAACATTCCGTATGTTTTGTTCACATCAACTTATCGGTCCATTAAATGGTTCGTAAAATAAATAAAAATGGAAAAAATTCAGCGAATCCAATCACATTTTGAAAGTATAGGTGAGTTATCGAATTTGAACATGACAATGCCTAATCGAAACGCATAATTAGATGGAATTACAAAGTGTTTTGAACTTTTTCTGCGATACCGCGAGCGTGTTAAATGATATAGGAGTAACTGATAGTGGATTGGATAAACTGGAATAAAAACATGGAGAGTTTCAAAACTCTCTGAACAATTTTCCAAAGTGATACTCATTGCACTCTGCCCATAGTTATAATTGGTATCAATATTGTTAAGAAAATGGGGTTCGTGACTATTGAAAAACTGGACTAATTATTGTGCATTTATTTGCACACACAAACACAAAACAATAATCCACTCCAACAATTGAATAAATCGATTACAATTCACAACTAAAATACCACGTACGACACTGCATCTCTATCACGTTTTTAACTCTGTACTTTCACTTATTCCAGAACGACAACTCACCCATTAGTGATGCGGCATGCCGATATAAAAGTTTGTCGGCCTTGCTAGATTCGTCCTATTTATTCTAGAAAAATTTCTCAAGATTATAGGTTAGAAGACAGGCGCCAGTCAACACGTAGTGGAGTAGTGCATTAGTTTTCGTGACAATATGTTGTTAGATAAACTAGAAGTATGGGCGTATTCACTCGTCTCTGAATCCGACTAAGACCACCCGGATAAAAATTTAATTATATGTATTCAAGCAGCGAGATATGAAATCGTAAAACATCACAGGAGTTATATGAAACTAGATTTTTCTATACGGACATGGAATAATCGACTCAACACTTGATGGATATTTTGAAGGTTCCCAAAGAGGATGAAAATCAATCACATCAAATACGATGTTGATTCATTAAGTATTTTTAGGAATACCCTGAACAAAAATAGATTTATCAATGGCAATGTGAAATACATGAATATACAGGGTGTAATATAACCTCTTGCACACCCGTGAATGACGGGTGTATAATGCCATTTTATAACAAATTACAATGGTTAACAACTCTAAAAAAAAAATGAAAAAAAAAAACCATTTTATATATCAAATTCGACAATTTTTTTAATTGCCGGGTGCAACAAACTTTAAATAATGTGGAATGTTTAATTAATTTTTTGGTAGCGATAGTTATTCAATTGCCTAGTCATTAAAACAAACGAGCCTCGTTATATCCAAACTGGTAGATAAAGTCACACACTTTGAAATACTTAACTACTCAAAATTATCAAAAAATCAGTTGTCAGAATACTTAAACACAAACAGTATTCCATCAAATATAATATCGATGACAATTGTGACCTATTGATCCAGAATGACAGGTAAACAGTGGTGCCAGGTAGTATCTCTAAGATTATCTCACTCGCCTCTACTTTGGAATTCGAAAGCTGTCGACGAACGAAAGTGTGTCAGATTCGACTACTGTTTTCTGATTGGCTGGTGAATGAAAGATCTCACTTAGAAACCAATCAGAAAACAGTACGCGATATGTACGAGAAGTAATTTGAACATTCTTGTCATTGTATTTTGCTGAAGTTTCTGTATGCCGTTTTGTGCGTTAGAACATATCTGCGTTTTCTTTAGCAATTTTAGCAGCCGTGTAACGAAACACAGTCACTAATCCTTCCTTTTTAGTAATAATAATAATAAAATTATTTAATCCCAGTAAGATCATTGTTACATGATATTGGAAGAGTCAATATAAAATAGTCGACATTGTACATATATACCAAATAAATTTAAAATATCTTACATCACAGAAACACAGTTTTGAAATTATATTAAAATGAAGTTCATAGTTGATATTCAATGACTAGTAACTGATGAATTCATGCACCATTATTAATCCTGTATAAATTCGCTTACTTTATAGTAACATTTATTCACTAGATGTTTTCTCAAATTATTTTTGAATATGTTTTAATTATTTTCAATTGCAATTTCCTTGGATAATTGATTGTGAAGTTGAACTGCTGCATATGAATGGGCACTTAGAAGGTTATGTTATATTAAAGGGGGTTTTTTTTAAAAATTTTAATTTTATTTAATTAGGTTATTTTTTATCGACAGAATCGATCTCATGATATATATATATATATATATATATATATATATATATATATATATATATATATATAGGTTTGCATATTTACTGACTGTGAGTTATCTAGAGAAGAAATTATTTTTATTTGGGAAGTAGTCAGGTATGTTCAATTCAATGAATATTCTTTGTTTTTTCAGTCGAGCTTTCGATAATGTTTATTATTTTTATCAAGACTTCTGTACGATATGTATGATTAATAACATACTTATATTATTATAAAATATACTCCCTAACATGAAAATATTGAAAATTAGATTCAAAGAGTGGCATTAGACGTTCATTTTATGTATGAAAAATTTCAGGGATAGACAGTGTCAATTGACTTTTTACAAAATGTAACAAAAATATATACCGATTGAAAATTTCAAAGGGGATTATTATTTGAATTCAGTTCATTTTGTTTATAAAAAATATAAGTGTAAATAGAACTCAGATCGTCAATTTGGTGTTATGTTTATTTTTGTTAATATGTACCATTTCTAAAACAAGTCTTTTAGAGAAAAAACTTTCGAAATCTAAAACTTCTGAATTATTATAATCTATACGTTGATCCTCATCAATAGAATGACTGGATAGATCTCATAAACCTCCTACAATCACTCTTGTGGCCTGTGATTCTATATTTAAATAATTGTTTTGTTTGACCAATGTAAATTTTATCACAATCAATACATGGTATTTTATAACAATTCCAAAGGAGTTCCAATCAAATATTGTTTATAAAATACTGAAAACTGAAATAATGAAAATCTGAAACTTCAAAATCAATGTTTTGTATTTTTCACAAAAAATCAAAACATCCTAAATCCATGAACTCAGTGTTCGAACGAATTAACTTCACGGAAGAAATGGAAGTTGATGGACAATTAATGACCTTTCATTGACACTCTGGCCATCAGAAATGATGAGAATTTGGAAATAGACATCATCTACAGAAAGTCCACCCACACGAAGAGATTCTTCCCAGCCGACTCAAAACACCTCATTCAACACATAATGGCTAGTTTCAATTTTCTAATGCACAGAGCTGTGAACTTCCCATTGAATGCTGATCGTTTACAGAATGAAACCAAAAGATCAAGGAAATAGCAATAATCAATGGATATACACCAGAGAATATTGATGAACTCTTGAGAAAGAAGCGTTTCACACGTTTAGCGAATGAAACTACGACTCCGAGGAAAACGACGGAAAGCAAAAGATTCGTGAGAATCCCTCACCATCCAAACCTCACGAGAGGTCTCAATACTATATGTAAATCTCCTAGCAGTTCATAGCAAAAGAAATAACGAACAAACGTTATTAGGAAACCCGAAAGACAAAACTGACATGTTAGATAAGTCGGGAATTTATGAAATTAGTTGTCAAAATTGTGAAAAAGTCTATTACGGTCAGACAAAACGTTCAATTTCCTAATGGTTCCACGAAAATTTGGCCCATGCTACCTACCGAAGGCAGAATAAGTCAAGTGTGGCGGATCATATGATTGAATCTGGTCACAAAATTAATACTCATAATTTCAAAATGATCAATCGGCCAACGACACTAGAAAATTAGAATGCCTGGAGAGTATAGTTATCCACAAAAATCATAATAAAAATTTACTTAATGAGGATAATGGGCATGAACCTATGTATTCCACTTCATTTACTTTGATCCCCATAGAACCATCAAGATCCCATTAGCGACTTGAGGACCAGTAATTATTATGAAATACCCCAATAAGAATTACCAGGTATAAAATGTAAGAAAATGGATAGGGTGTACTTCGAAGTTGGTCCCATTTGAATTTAAAAGATGAAATCCACCCCTAAGGGTAGCAAAATGGAGGATATTGATAACTCACCCTCTGAATTCTGGTCCGTTAACCGATTCTATCAGGCATAACTTTGTACTGGGTTCTTCGATTTGGAGGGTTCTTTTTTTATTAGATAGGGTATACCTCATAGTTCGAATTAACCACCCTTACGGGTAGAAAAATAGGGGATAATTGATTTTTCACTTGTGAACATTGGCACACATATGTAGTTGACACTGACAGATCGCTATTGTCATTATTTTTGTTCTCCTACTGTGGCCTCAACATGAGAAGAAATGATGGTTCTGATAACAAGGAATGTGTCGTAAAGACGATCTGGAATACGAGTGCTAAATTATTGCAAGAAAAATAATATAATGATTATGGACGGAGTTTCGACCCATTCAAAGATATCATTTTTCAATCGGCAAGAAATGCACGAGATACAAAACGTAAGTTGCTTTCAAAATAACTCGAATTGGTTGTGACTTCATACAAATCATTTTTTGTGATAATTTAAGGCGGCTAGCAATAACACGTTCCTCTTTCATCTACACCAATTCACTCATTATCATGTGATTAAAGCAATTTGAAAAATCATATCTACCTGTTGTTTGATAGTTTACTGATGAAGTATACCACTCATTTAGACCATTGAGCTAAAAGGAAGGAACATTAGTCATTAATCGTTTATATTCTGTTTTCTGTTTACTAATTGGCTCCGAAACTTTAACCGAAGTCGGTCTAGCATGGAAACAATAATTCCAATAACTTACGGAAAGTGATTTTTTCATTGCCTTTAAAATATGTTTTTCTCTCTTGGCCAAATTTCGAATATCTGACTATTGTTAATAAATTTTGGCTGCAGCAACTCACGTGGATCTCATCGTCATCCGTTTTTTGAAAACGAAGTTTCGAGCAGCACCTCTTGAAAACATAACCTAATAAAAAACAAAAGCCACAACGTAACCTTAAACTTCAGATACCTCAACTTCTTTTATTATTGGTGTCTTTTGGTGAGCCAAATATCAAATGAAAATATGGTCGTCTGAAAACAGCCATTCTGAAAAATCTGGCAGTCCTTTGATCAGTCTCTGAATTAGGGGCGGGCGGAGTTTTGGAAGCACCAAGCAAATGCAAAATAAATTTCCATATTTTTTTCGTTTTGGATTTTACAGTAATTATATTATTCGTTTTTCTTCAGAAAATGACGCATAAGTAAGACAAGTTCTATTGGAACATGAACTGAAATTTGATGCCTTACTTGGCAACGTTTTTATCATACAGATATTTGGACCAGGTCACCAGAAATTATTAATGGAATTTCTCTTAAAAAAATCCATTCGCTTGATCAAATTTTGGTTCGTTACACTTACCCGAATTGTTCTTGTAATGTTCTTTGTTCGTAGCAGAAGTGTTTTTAATTTTTATCCTGCACTTTCTCTACCATTAGGTATCAACTTGAAACAAGTGAAGCGTATGACTTATCTGAATGACTTTCACAATTATGTTCGTTCAGAAGTAGTTTTTTTCTACCCAATGACCTCCAACACCATTTAGAATTGGGTATACAGCGATTGTTTTTTTTTTTATCGCAAATGCCAATAATAATTCAAATAAAAACGAATATTATTGGCCTCAAGGTAAAATGTTCTAATGCTATTGAATTTGTCGAGTATTGTTAACAAGGCAGCTACAACTTTCCTACGAGTAAACTTCGGATATGTTTATTAATTCTCTTCAATTTGTTGCCAATAAAATATTGTTCCTATGTGATTTCCAAAAAGTTGGAATGCTGCCTTCAAAGATATATATATATATATATATATATCAATTAATTAAGTCGGCATCATATGGAAAACTTTTTTATTATTAGTTTTACGAAAAAAAGTTCTGAATAGCCTAAAACCTAGAATGAAATAATCAATATTTGGCGTTTGTATGATGGTTTGATGAAAAATGTAAATGTTGCTCAGGAGTACCTTTATTTTTTACAATATCGACAATCTTTATTGAGAAAAGTTGATCCCAATTGAAAACTACGGTTAGATATGCAATATTATCTACTTACCATAAAAAACTATCTTAAATAGTTTTTTAGTAAAAATAAATTTAATTTTGCAAATCAAAACATTTATTGTATTGATAAACATGATGATCTTTCGGTTCATTGGTACGTTATCTAACAATTTGCTAATGCTAATGCTAATTAATGAATGCATATCATAATAATTTATTTTACGAATGAAAAGTTAAACAGAAGATAACAATTAACTAAAAAGTAACATTTATAACATTTATAAATTCTAACTAGCGTTTTGACGTTTGCTATCAAAAATTCAGTTTTTTTAGTGCATCCTGAATATCAACAAGGTAGACAAATTGATACTACACAGAATTTTTCAGTGCATCCTAGATTAAATGTTGATCTGTAGACACAAATAATCAATGCTAATACAGAGAATAGTTAGTAAAAAAAAAACAAAATCTGTTTTTTTATGGTAGATGGACAATATTGTATATCTGACCGTAGTTTTCAATAAGGATAAAGTTTTCCCGATGAAAATTGTCGATATTGTAGAAAATAAAGGTACTTTACTCTGAGCAAAATTTACATTTTTCGACAAACCTCGTATACAAGTGGAAAAAATGGATATCTGATTGTTTCATTTTGGGTTATAGGCCATGAAGAACTTTTTATCAGGAATAACTTTTTTTCATAAAATAAATAATAAAAATATATATATATATACAGGGTGTAACATAAGTACGTTAAAATATTCAAGTGACGTATTCCTGAGATAATTTTAAGGAAAAAAGTCCATATAAACTTGTGTCCGGAAATGCTTCGTTTCGGAGATACAGGTTGTTGAAATTGATTTTTTTTGTTCGCTTTTTGAAAATAACTTTCGCAAAAAAAAAGTTATTTGCACGAAATTTTTTTCCCGGGGTTTTTTTGACGTGGGAAATCATAATTTCGTATTAATTTTCATGTAACATCTAGAGGGCGCTGCGTACGCTGTCATTATTTATTTCAAATTGCCCAAACATTTTTGACAGTAAACTTTTGGTACTTTTCATGAAAAAACCTTATTCCCACACCTTTTCCAAGTAAAAAAGGTACACCTCCTCAACAACGCTGGAGGTGATCGTTTTCGAGATATTTACAATTTTCTATATCGATGCATGTTACTTAGCTCCTAGGGTGCTAAGTGAAGTTGCTGAGAACATTACAAAAACTAAGTATGTGGTAGGTCTCGTCGAAATAAACTACTTTTTTCCTATGAAATGTTTATCGAAAAATGATTTGTTTTCGAGATACAGATTGTTGAAATTTTTCAAAACATGGTTGGTTTTTGTCACAAGTTATTTGCAACTGCAGTTATTTTAATCAAACTTTAAACACATACTTCTTCCAAACTGAGCATTATCAAACTGCTTAATCAATCCAAATTTATAAAAATTGTCAGGTTTAATTATTCAATTAGAAAGTGCTACATTTCGGAGTTTGTAAAAAAACAATTCGGAGAAGTACTATGTTATTTATTAGGCAATTAAACATATAAAAATTGAATGGAACAACTATTACAACAACTGTTCAAAGTGACGACCCACAACAGTAATACAAGCTTCTGCTCTCCTCATCAAAGAATTCCGCACCCGTTGAAAAATGCCGGGAGTGTTTCTCATCGTTTCGCATGCGTTCCCTCAACATTTCCTCGTTTTCAATGGGGCTAGCATAAACTAGTGATTTCAGGTGTCCCCAAAAGGAAAAATCAACGTGATTGAGGTCCGGTGACCTCGGGGGCCAATGCTGAGTACCTCCTCTTCCTATCCATCGTTGGGGATATGCTACGTCTAAGAAATTTCTTGCTATCAGACTAAAATGAGCAGAGGCTCCATCGTGCATAAACCAAGAGTGATTTCGGAGACCAATGGGGACATCTTCCATAAGCTGGGAAGCTCGTCTAAGAAATTTCTTGCTATCAGACTAAAATGAGCAGAGGCTCCATCGTGCATAACCAATTAAACGTAAGGGGAAAAAAATGGGCCCAATTAACTAATCCCAATTATGCCTACCCATACATTGAAAGAGAACCTGTCTTGGAAATGAGTTTGCGTTATCGCATGGTTATCTTCCCCCAAAATGGGTTGTTATGGAAGTTCATGATACCATTTCTTGAAAAATTAGCCTCATCTGTGAAGAGGATTTTCGATAAAATTTGGGGATGCTGTTCGACTTTTCTTTGAAGCCATTGAGCAAATTCAATACGTGGTTGAAAATCACGTAGCGTAAGTGCCTGGATTGCTGTTCCTTTAAAATTATGTAAACGGTCATGTGACGCACATTTAAAGTTTGACAAATTTTTCTT
This sequence comes from Gonioctena quinquepunctata, assembly GCA_018342105.1. Taxonomy (NCBI): domain Eukaryota; kingdom Metazoa; phylum Arthropoda; class Insecta; order Coleoptera; family Chrysomelidae; genus Gonioctena; species Gonioctena quinquepunctata. The sequence goes on along the minus strand of JAFIRS010001806.1, from coordinate 136,114 downwards.
GTACTTGTCTCTGGATGTTCACTAATTTCTTCGAGAACCGCCTCCTCCAATTCCACAGTTCTTGTAGTCCGTGGCCGTCCACGCCAATTTTTTCAAAGCTTCCAGATTCGGAAACGCCGGAAAAAATTCGCAAATGTCGCTGCACAAAGAGTGACGCGTTTGGGATACCTTTCCCAATAGATGCGTCTGGCCTCGGTTGAATTTCCGTCAGCCAAGCCGTATGCAAAAACCATATCAGCCATTTCAACATTCGTAAAGTCGGGCATGGTAGAAAAAAATCACTTTATAAACTCCGAACTGTGAATTTGTCAATGAATAGTTAAAAATGTGACGGCGAACTTCTAATTTTATAAACGAACGTTCATAGCCTACTCTATTTAGTTAACTTAATTTGCAAGCGGAGAGTGGCGAAAATTATTGAAATCAAATTTGGCTATACTGATTAACCAGTTTGATAATGCTCAGTTTAGAAGAAGTCTGTCCGGGTGTACTGAGTATAAAGTTTGATGAAAATAACTAAAATTGCAAAAAACTTATGACAAAAACCAACCATGTTTTGAAAAATTTCAATAATCTGTATCTCGAAAACAAACATTTTGATAAATATTTCATAGGAAAAAAGTAGTTTATTTTGACGACCTACCACTACTTAGTTTTTTTAATGTTCTCAGAACTTCACTTAGCGCCCTAGGGCTAAGTAACATACATCGATATAGAAAATTGTAAATATCTCGAAAACGATCACCCCAGCGTTGTTGAGGAAGGTACCATTTTATTGGAAAAGGTGTGGGTATAAGTTTTTCATGAAAAGTACCAAAAGTTTTTCAAAATTTAGGCAATTTCAAATAAATAATGACAGCGTAGCAGCGCCCTGTGTTCATGAAAATTAATACAAATTATGATTTCCCACGTCAAAAAAAATTTCCGGGACCAAATTTCCGTGCAAATAACTTATTTTTTGCAAAAGTTATTTTAAAAGCGTTTTTAAAATTGTTAGGAATACGTCACTTGAATATTTTAACGTACTTATGTTACACCTTTTATATATATAATATTTATATATATATATACATATTATGTGTTTCTCCGTAGATTTTCACGGGTATAATGTGTTGAGATTTGAAATCGGACCTTTTGAGGACCAAGAACACAGAACGGGGACAGAACCTCGAGAAACTATCTCAACATAATCTCCTTTCAATTGGTATATTTTCACAATAATTTTTTCTATTAAAATTTGTATATTCAAGTAGGTTGTTTTTATGAGTTGCGAACTAAATTTGTTTTTTGTTCGATATTTCTGAGTGGTTTTTAAGAACTCCTATTTAGCGTTTTCCTTTAGTTTTGACCAATTTCTGAATAAAATGCCTCTAAGAAATATTTAAAAAAAATGACCTAATATCATTATGATATTAGATGTGATAGGTTAGAAAGTGTAGAACGTCAATAAAATTATAACTTTATTTTGGTCGAATGAAAGTTCCCTACATGAAAGTACATTAATGCTCCATTATAATCTTAATTAGTGGCTGTCAATGAAATGTGTGTAAATTTTCCAATCAGCCACCCGGTATTTGTCATCATCAGGTTAAAACAAAATTATTTTATTTGAGTTTTGCGTTCGCATTGTACGAAGGTTATTGTGGGATGCGAACGCAAAACTCAAATAAAATAATTTTGTTTTAACCTGATGATGACAAATACCATGTCGAAACGTCGTTAAGAAAAATTATATGAATTGACTGAATCAGACCTTTATTCCGAGAATTTGAAGAAAATATATATGTGGTCAAGAAACTAAAGAAAAAAAAAATATATATATATATATATATATATATTAGCGTAGTCCTTTTTTTTCCTACTTGAATGCTTCCAGGGGCTTACAGGGCTCAAAATAAATGGAAAAATATAGCCTCCAAGTTTCAAGTCTCTATTAACATCTTTTAAGTTTTCCTTTGTACTTTTATAATTATATAATATGTTCCTAATCTTTGATGTCCAAAGAAAATCTCAAATTGCACAGTATGTATACTATTATTGCTCAAATATTTGTATGTCCATATTTTTACTTTGTAGCCCTCGAAAAAGCAAATAAAGATTTGCGAAAGCTCGGGTAGCAAAAAAGAGTGTACCTTCTTCAAGACCGAATCCCCGATAGATACTCATTCTATATATATATATATATATATATACATGACATTTGTCAAAACATTATATTAAAAAAAAATCCCATATGATGCGTACTTTCTGCCGGTCACTATATATATATATATATATATATATATATATACATATATATAACTTGAAACAAAGCCCTTCAACCTTACTGCATCCCCACAGGAAATCTACTTCTATATTACCGCCAGTCACAAATACTTATAACTATATATATATATATATATATATATATATATAAATATATCTATAATCAAACGAAATTTGGCTCAAAATTACTTTTTATCACTATCTCGGTCAGGTTTGAAGATGGGCCCAATTGGTCAAGTATTTTTGAAACCATGTCCTACTTTTGGTCGTAGACTTAAGATTTATAGAAAAATATAAATGCTATTCGCGTTTTCCAATTGAAATACGTCCAATTTTTTTCCGACCCATGATTCGTTGGCTTGATTGAACGCAATTTCAGAATCAATAAATTAATTAGTTTTATTTACTCTTCTTCCTATATATATATTGTCCGAAAATTCCAAATATAATTTTGAAATAGTTTTTTTTTTCAGATAAAATTAGATTTTCAATGTCCTAATGAGTTGGTATTCCTACAGAATAATTGAACGATCATTGAAAATTGATATTGAATAAATTTTACGAATATAAAAATGATTACATCTTATTTCCTCTTATGGAAACTGCAAACATTCTTATTTCTTCCTGGCCTTCTTGAACGCCTAGAAAACTTTCTTTCGCCTTTTTAGTCCTTTCAGATCTATAAAATGTAATTAAAACGCGTAAGGGAAATGCAAAACGAGATATTTCATGTGAATGAAGTTAAATCCTCAGTTCCTAACGCCAATATAGTGATGAGTAGCAACCAGTTGATTACATATTACTTTGGTCACTAATGAATATCGATACTTCCTAAAGATGAATATTACGTACGTCAGGAAATAGTATAGTTTCACTATATACGTTAAGCTCTCAAATTGTTAGATAACACGAAATAAGTGGTATTTAATGATTCACAACACGTGAACGCAAGGAAACTTAGAGAGATGATAGATTCAGTGACAGTCGAAGTTAATACCACTATCGATGAAATTGATCAAGATTAAAATGTCAGTTCGTCTAATCCTCTCACTATTTTCAATCAATCGAATGAAAAATGTCTCATCTCTATCTTATACTGACGAATGCACTCATGCCATGAAAATACAAAATTTTAATAAATCATGTCGTTTTTCTTAACGTCTTGGAATTTTTCGTGAAAAAAAATGCACTGTGGCCAAGACAATTCATTGCTTGTTTGCTCACATTGCTGATGACATTTTATTATTTGTTGAATGTCAAGATTGAACACACTGCGGGTTTTCGTACTATTTTTGATATTGTGCAATGAATTCAAGTGATTGTAGATAGAGAAGAGATTGATGACTTAGTTAATTACTTAGAAAATCAGCACAGATGCCCGGTTAAACTTTGCCACAAATTTTTAGAGAAAGGGAATGAAGACGCAAGTATAAGTTCTGACCGATTTTTTCCCACTCCCAATCCTTACTTTGATAAATCTTGGTCATCATGGTATAATAATTCTCCGATATCAAGGAATACTTTTGGAAAATGGAATAGATTATCAGCAAAAAAACGTGGGTTGGATACTGAAAATGAGAAAATCACTAATCATTCCAGTCGCTCAACATCATTCTAATATAATTGGAAAAATAAGAGCTGCAGCTACGATAACGGCATCGACTCCTGAAACGAAGCATGGACTTAATTATGAACACTGTACTTTCAATAATTATGTTTCAAAATAAGTTTATGAAATGGAAATTTGCAATTTTACAAGCATTTGTCTTGAATATAACTAGACCTAATATTCTGACGGCTATATTTTGGCTGTATAGTACAGGGTGATTCAAAAGTACTTTGACAAACTCCAGGAGGTGATTCCTCACAATATTCCAATATGAATTATTCAAATAAATATATGTCCGGAAACGCTTTGTTTACAGGATACAGGGTGTTAAAGTTTTATTTTTATTTTCGTTTTTATTAACTAACTTTCGAAATACTGAGCCTAATTGAACGAAAATTAGTATTGATAGGTTTTTTGGGGTGTCAAATTCGGACCTGATGTTATTATTGCTCTTACTCGTAGGGGGCGCCACCTACACGTCTTTTTGTTTTTTGAAGATTCATACCTTTTTTGAGCGTACTTTTAGCACATTTTCAGTAAAAAAATCAATTCTTCTATCATAACTACGTAAAAAAGCTACCCTTAATACAAGTCGCTATAAGCAACCGTTTTCTAGACATTTGGACTTGAAAATTTCAAGGCAATTATTTGATAATCGATGCGTGTTGAAAGTATTACCATTATTTTGCATTTTTCACCAGAATGCTTAGGAAATGAAATTGACGTGTAAGTAAGTAGTTTTGGTAATTACATATTATGTGACTGTTGAACGTTTTGTTGAAGTTTCTGTAAGTTTTAAAGCACTGATTTCGAAAAAAGGGATTACTAAACAATAATGCTCATTTAGTTGATATCCATTTCGTTTATGGCCTTGCGGATGGCAATGCGCGCGAAGCAAGACGTATTCACCAGGAGCGATTTCCTAATCGAGTACTGCCTTCAGCCCCAACATTTACCAGTCTCCACCGTCGTTTGGCAGAAACAGGTAGCTTCAAGAGGGCAGCTGATATTATTGGAAGACCACGAGCAGTCCGAACCCCAGAATTGGAAGAAGCTGTTTTGAACGCTCTCGAGGAGAATCCACGAACAAGTACAAGAATAATTGCTGAAGCTCTCAATTCTACTCAGTCCACAGTTTGGAGAATTATCCACGATCAACAATTTTATCCATACCATATTCAAAGGGTACAAGCTCTTTTGCCACAATACTTCCCCCAACGCATTACAATGTGTCAGTGGTTTTTGAGAAAATTGGCTGGAAATCCTCAATTTTCAAGATATGTACTCTTCACGGACGAGGCAAACTTCTCCCGAAATGCTATCACAAACTTTCATAACAACCATGTTTGGGCTCTGGAGAATCCGCACGCAGTTAGTGAAAGACATTATCAGTATCAATTTTCTGTAAATGTATGGGCGGCAATAATTGATAACTACTTGATTGGTCCTTTTTTTCTTCCGTTCCGACTGAATGGCGCAACTTACACAGACTTTTTAGGAAATGAATTGCCGGGACTACTTCAGAATGTACCATCAGAAATTCGTATCCGCATGTGGTTTATGCATGATGGGGCTCCGGCCCATTTTAGCGTTGCAGCCAGGGAATTCCTTAACACTGTCTATCCGAATCTATGGACTGGTAGGGGTGTAGAAGAACCTAACCAGGCGTGGGCACCAAGGTCCCCAGATCTTAACCCTCTAGATTTTTGGGGACATTTGAAGTCACTAGTTTATAAAACTCCAGTAGCGAACGAGGAAGATCTTAGAAACCAGATAGTAGACGCCTGTGAAACAATAAGAAACACACCAATAATTTTTGAGCGGGTACGAGATTCATTGCCTAGAAGACTGAATGCCTGTATCTTCGCTAAAGGTGGACACTTTGAACAATTTATTCGAATAGAATATAGTTTCCTTTATTTGATTTTACATATTCAAAATTCAGTATTTCAAAAGTTATTTTAAAAAAACGAAAATAAAAATAAAACTTTAACAGCCTGTATCTTTGAAACGAAGCGTTTTCGGACATATATTTATTTGGACAATTCATATTAGAATATTGTGAGGAATCACCTCCTGAAGTTTGTCAACGTACTTTTGGATCACCCTGTATTTTAACATTTTCTTTAGTAATGCATATTTAGATGTTCCGTTCCCGACCCTCACGAAATATATAGAAAAATACTCGTTTTTAGACAAATACTCAACAAAAATCAAGTTTACATTTTCTGAAGAAGATAAATTGACAGCACGATTTTCATCAGATTTTACAAACTTGATATTATACCGATAATTTGATAATATGAGATTATAAGGATGCTAAAAAGTGTGGAATATTTCTTTGTCGATAAAAAGTATAAGGAATTTGTTCATAATCAATTGATAAAATCAATTCTCGTCCCAAAACATAAATATGGAATTTACTTAAACCATATATAACAGCGAGACCTTATTTTTCCAAATGACAATATTTACTGTCTGCATATGCTATAGGCTTCCGATATCCGGAGCATGATATGTGAAATAACTGACCCTAAACCATAATCACTAGCATCAGCTGATAACATCAAAGGCATATTGGGGTCATACTGCACCAACACTTCAGTCGATATTAAAAAAAGACGTTCCACTTCATTGAATGCATTTTCACAATCTACTGTCCAATTCCATTTTGTAACTGACTGATTATACAGGGTGTAACTGAATAAGTGTAAAACATTTAAGGAGGTGATTCCTCATCGAAAAAAAGATAGGATCTTTCATATAAAGAAACTTCATTGGAGCATCCCTTGTTAAGATACAGCCCCTTAAAGGGGGTACATAAAATTTGTATAACAATTTTTTTCACAAGCACTGAAAAAGTTACAATATTGAAATTAACCTGACGTTTTGTACTACCAAAAGACACTTAGCCAGTCATTTATTTGGTTTACCCCATGGTTGTAAGGGTGAAAACGCAACTCCTAAAATTTATTTCAATGTAACTTTTGTCTTATTATTTGTTTACCATTTAAAATTCATTTCGATAGCCTGTTTCATTCTCAACAAAAATGTCTCTTGGGTTTTTGCCCAAAATAAACCAGTAAGCAGCAAAACATTATTTTACGAACAACTACAGAGATACATCGTCATAAATGCGAACTGGATTTATTGTTATTTTGTAGTTAGTACCTGCATTAAACGATTAAAGGGTAATAAACAAAACTAAGTTATTGATAACAAAACACACAACATGTAGAAATCATAGTGAATGTTCAATATGTCTACCTTCAAACATTACGCATGCGTCTAGACGTCGGCGCATTGAGCCACGTATTCGCTCAAATATTCCTGGAGTCTCTCTGATTACCCTGCACGCATCGATGATGCGGTTTCTTAAGTCCTCTACATCGCGAACAGGAGTACGATATACCAAATGCTGTGAATGGCCCCAAATAGAGAAATCGAGAGGATTGAGATCCGGGGATCGAGCGGGCCATTTATGTGGTCCTCCTCGACCTATCCACTGATTTGCATATGTTTCAGTTAAATGCTGACGTGCTACTTGACTAAAATGGGCGGGAGCCCCATCATGCATAAATAGAGAAATCGAGAGGATTGAGATCCGGGTCTCGATTTGGTCGTTGCATAAAAACATATCCCTTCTGACGCCCAAAGGAACTTCCTCCAGCAGTACTGGATGCACTTCTCTTAAAATTGAACGTATGCCTCACCATTTAATCGAGGAGGTAGAAAATGAGGCCCAATTAAATCATCCCCAATAACTCCGAGCCACACGTTAAGAGAAAACTGTTCTTGATGGCTAGTTTCGACAATAGCGTGAGGGTTTTCATCAGCCCATATGTGGTAATTATGAAAATTAATAATCTTGTCCCGAGAAAAACTACATTCGTCTGTGAATTCTATCGTCTTCAGAAAGTCACAATTTCTTCTAATCATTTCCAGCATCCAATTGCAAAATTCAAGACGGTTCGGAAAGTCTCGCGGTAACAGTGCCTGTACTCGTTGCAGATGGTAAGGGTATAAGAGTTGTTCCTTTAAAATTCGAAATACCGTCATATGATCAACATTTAGCTGGAAAGCAATCTTTCTAGTACTGGTAGTAGGTTGTTCTTCAATCAAATTAAGTACTGCTTCCTCAAGCTGTGGTGTTCGTATTTCTCGATGGCGACCACAATCCTGCGTTCTTTTGTCGAATGAACCATATTCTCGTAATCGTTGATGAAGTCGAGCAAATATTCTATGTGAAGGATGCTGCCGTTGAGGATACATTTCAGCATATCTTCTAGAAGCTTCTAACCCATTCCCCTGCGACAGACCGTAAACGTAATGCATATCAGCCATTTCCTCATTTGTGTATGCCATTTTATTAACAAGTGAATTATTAAAGTAACAAATTAAGAACAGAACAACAACACACAATTAGTATTAATTCAATTTCGAAAATTCCCAAACTGACAGCGTCATACCAATTTAATTGTCACTATCGCTAATAGCGACCTACTAGATAGATTAGTTTCGTATTTTCGCATTTATGACGATGTATCTCTGTAGTTGTTCGTAAAATAATGTTTTGCTGCTTACTGGTTTATTTTGGACAAAAAACCCAAGAGACATTTTTTGTTTAGAATGAAACAGGCTATCGGAAATAAATCTTTAAATGGTAAACAAATAATAAGACAAAAAGTTACATTGGAAATAAATTTTAGGGGTTGCGTTTTTCACCCCTTACAACCATGGGGTAAACCAAATAAATTACTGGCTAAGTGTCTTTTTGGTAGTACAAAACGTCAGGTTAATTTCAATATTGTAACTTTTTCAGTGCTTGTGAAAAAAATTGTTATACACATTTTATGTACTCCCTTTAAGGGGCTGTATCTTAACAAGGGATGCTCCAATGAAGTTTCTTTATATGAAAGATCCTATCTTTTTTTCGATGAGGAATCACCTCCTTAAATGTTTTACACTTATTCAGTTACACCCTGTATATTCCGGGAGGCAGCGTTGCATATTTATGAGTGTTTCCCTTCCTCTCAATTTTTGTATCAAATGGCGGTTTGAATATAACTAATAAGCGACATAAGCGTCAGTCGCCAAAATTTTGGTAGAGCTGTGAGAAAAAAAGCCATTTCAATACACTTGAAAATTTGTTTGAGTTTCATTAAATATTGAAAATGAGGCGGATATAAAATCATTTCATCTCTCACTAAATGAGCGTATTGTTAATTGAATAATTGTTTATATTCCAAGTCGGATAATTATTGAACAAAGCTCCCAAAATTAAGTTTCTGGGGCAGCTGACGCCAGATCCTTGCATGATTGTCCAAGAAAATACATTTACAGTAAAATCATGAGGGATGTAATGATTTTGTCATGACTAATAAAAGAGCTTATGAATATATACATTGAAATGTTCATGCGTAAAACATCAAATAAAGTTTTTTCGATATTTTGTTGTTGTTGAAGGCTAATTCAAATCGTTTTGTCGGGGATAAGATGTTTCCTCCAATGTAACAGAATGTATTTTGTTTTTGTTTTGTGACTTTTCAAAAACTCAACTTCATGTCAAAATAATCTTAACACAAGAACATGCTCTCATTCGAAGTAACTAAAGAAGAGCGAGTTAAGATTTGTTCCACATAGAGTGTTTTCCTACTTCTGTTGGGTAGTTCAACTTCTTGGCATGGAGTACTTTCATATTTTTTTTCCATTTTCATCTGTACAGTTTACACAGGATGGATCAAATAACCAATTATTTCTTCAAAATGAAGTGGAGATATAAGCTTCTGTTGAACTTACCTCCATTCATTGGGGTATTCGCTGAATTATTATTTATCTGTAATGAATGGATTATTGCATGTACCAATAGATGTTCTAAATATTACTGTATCGATACTTTTATTTAACATTTCGAACAAGATTTATGTTTGATGTTAGGATTTATCATTAATGTATTGAATGAATTATTGCATTTACCAAATATTACTTATTGTATCGATATTTTCATTTAACTTTTCTAACTAGATTCATGATGTAGATATTCTTGATGTTGAAATTTATCATTAATGTATTGAATGGATTATTGCATGTACTGCTAGATATTCCAAATATTACTTGTTTAAACGAAATTTAAGATGTAGATATTCTTGATGTTTTGCGATTATTTCGATAAAATCATATACGCATTATACTGTGAACGTGTTTGTCTGTTTGTATTAAAATATAAATGAATTCACATTCTGTACCTGTTGGTGTTTCTTTTATGTGCTGAGTCAAATATTTATCAAGTTTGAACTACTGAAAATATAATTATTAATTTAGAATTTTTTTTTTTTTTATGTTCTGGTTCCCACGAAAAGGGATATCCTGTAATGTTCAGAGAACATCGTGGGAACCAAGGGAAAGAAGGTAGGAGTTGGTGTTCTTCTTAAATTTCTGGAGGTTGTATGCCTCGGGGAACACCTCCCTAGGCAATGAGTTCCAAAGCCTCGCTGTTCGTTGGATGAACGAGTCTTTGGAAAATGATGTTCTGCAGGTCTCCAAAGTGACCACGAAGGGGTGTGATGACTGAACTTGACGGGTTAGTCTCGAAGAGACTGCCAAAGCAGGAACGATTGTTGATATTTCAGAAGAGCATCGCCCATGAAAATATCTATAAAATAGAGACAAATCGCCAACTTTTCTACGGTGTTCCAGACAAGTGAGCGAGTTTGTAAGCGAGGCATCACCGACGAGACGAATTGCCCTTTTTTGGACAGAATCCAATAGCCTCAGGATATGTTTAGGTGCCGCGCTCCAAATATGGGAACAGTATTCCAGGACAGGTCGGATCTGTGCCTTATAGATCATAAGCAGATGAGTGGGGGTGAAATAGCTCTTGGCACGAAACAAAAAACCAAGTTTTGGGATGCACTTTTGGCAATGGACCTCACGTGATTTTCCCAGGAAAGGTTATTGCTGATAGTAATACCAAGCATCGATATGGATGACTTCAGTGGTATGGTTACTCCTGACAAAGTTATGTTAGGCACAGTGAGATCGGCTTTTCTAGAGAAAAGACATGCTTGTGTTTTGTTTGCATTGAATTCTACCAAGTTATTAGATCCCCACTCGAGAATTGTTGCTAAGTCCATATTTATATTATTAACATTTCTTCCTCGTTCATTTCTGGTTTCACGGGCTGATATAGGGGCCCTGGAAGAGAAAGCGGTATGGAGGGTACTATCATCGGCAAAGTTGTGTACTGGACATGAAGTTGCTTTCAACAGGTCGTTGATGTGAAGTAGAAATAGTGTTGGTGCGAGAATAGATCCTTGAGGAACACCAGCATTTATGAGTAGAGTGTCAGATGAAACTCCATCGACCACTACATGGAGAGACCTGTTTGAGAGAAAACTAGCAAGCAGAGAACACAGTTGAGGGGGCAAGCCATAAGACGGAAGCTTGGCGAGGAGTCCCTGGTGCCAAACTCGATCGAACGCCTTGGAGATATCTAATGCCACAGCTAAAGTTTCTCCATACTTTTCAATAGATAGCTGCCATATATGTGAGACGTAAGCGAGCAGGTCACCAGTTGATCTCTGATAGCGGAAGCCATATTGCCTATCGTTGACAATAATGAATGAATAGACTTGAAGTATATTCATACAGATTTCGTATTTTTTTTGCAAAATTGTTATTTACTTATTTCACACTCACTCTCTGTTTAGGGATACTAATTCAAAGGTAGAAACGTTTACTCATCTATTCTTTACAAATACAGGTTGACATTTTCTATGGCCAAAAATTACCCTAGGGCCCTACTCTAGGAGTTTTATCTCCATCAGGGACGGCTTTAAAATTTTTCCTAGGGTTACAAAGCTGTAGAAAAAAAAAAAAATTCTGAAGATATTGTGTCAAGGCAAAAGCTATGGCATTTCGTATCATCCCTGTAGGTGAAAAGAATGTGACAACAAACCTCGGAAAACTTTGACATAATACTGCACATTCTATTTATTTTAAGAATTTTTGAGTTTCAATCAATCAAAATAAACTTTATTGTCAGAAGAAATGTATCTCTTCGACAAAGTCGTTAAATAATTACATTTTGAAAGAGCAAAGTAGAACAATAAAAACGACAAATGGTACTGGTACAGACTGATTATAATTTCTATAAGTTGAATAATTGAAATTAACACTTTTTTAAAACAGTTTTCGTCGTTCAAGATATTCAAGTGGCGCAGTCGGTAGGATATTTCGTAGATATCCATCGTGGAAAGTCCATATCTGAATTACTACTGCTCAAATAACAACCTGATCGACTGCCTGAGACAACTAGTCTTGTGTATTCCAATTACCTCAACTGTCAACCACCTATGTCACCTGCCAGAGTCACACTATATTGCGATACTCCCAAATCAAACCAAAATTCAAACCACTTGCAAACGAAGCGATTTTACAACACTTCTCAATCGATGTATTCAAATATGTCAACGTAAAATTCGTCAGCCATGAACAGTCAATGTTCCTGTCGGAAATCACTGTACCGCATAGTCCACCCAGGAATAATATCTCCGAAATCATCATCAAAGATATCCCTCTAGACCGGGTCCATGAATTCCAGAAGCAACAACATAGCCTAGGACCGATCCACATGTTTCAAGCAAAAAATCATCCAACCACCCATTGGATAATCCCTATCTACATTACCATCATCATTGTAGGCGCTTACTACAGTTTACAATTCTTTCGTAATAAACGAAGACCCAATTCTCCAAGGCCAACAGATGAGCAACCTCCGACGGACACCCAGCGAATTTTCCACCCCATGAAATATGCTTTCATTTGGCGATGGATGAGTTATACACCTGAGCCACCCAGGATTGCTGGTATCTGAGCAACGATGACACGGACTCTTATCTACTTCTCTGAATTATGCAGAAATGCTGTAATAATTTTTATTCGAAATCAGTCCAGACGAACCATTTACATTTTTAGACGTTTTTCCTTATTTTTTGTCTCTCCTAGTTTTGACAATAAAACAAAAAAAAATTGTTTTCGGTGTTAAAGATGTTTGAGTGGCGCAGTCGGTAGGATATTTTGTAGATATCCATTGTGCAAAATCTGTGAGTTTTAACTCCTAATTACTACTGCCCAAATACCAACTTTAAACACAGTTTTTGGCGTTAAAGATATCAAAGTAGCGCTATGCCTTAGATGCGAATCAATCTGCGTTGGTCTGTGGGACAATGGAGTTCAATTCGTCTATCCGTTGCATTCTTACGATGCAAAAAAGTCATTGCTTGTTTATACGGCGACCGTTATCACTTCATTTTCCTGGAAAATGGGTGTTTCCGAACGTATAAACAAACAGCAAAAAAAAGGGAAAATCTGGATGTTTTATAACCTGGTTATAGCATGTTGGGTTAAGATCCAAAAACATACATCACTATTGATATTTCGCCGACGCGCGACGTTTCGACTTTTATACATTTTGTTTTGTTATCACCATTTCAATCTGTCAACATATACTTGATTGTACATTTCTAGTTTAAATTGTAGTGTTCTGAAGATGACTTTGTAAAAGTCGAAACGTTGGCAAAATATCAATAGTGGTTTCAGTTATAGGGCCTCAACACAATTTTGGAAACGAAAAATGTCGCTATAAAGGATTGTTTTAGGGATGGAACACACTGGAATAAATTAATTTTTAGCGTTATTATGTATTTGTTTAAAGGAACCTGAAACAGGTAGATTTCTATTGTCAATTTGACAATTTGCAGTATCCGAATATTACCCCCTTCTTGCACCCTCTGAATTATGAGCACTCCCTCAAAAAATTTAAGTGAGAAGGGGGGTCGTGTGGCACCTTGTTTAAAAAGGATTTGTATTCTCTGTTCGTCAATATAAATTTTTTCAATTTTGGTGCAGTCATAACTGAGAAAATTTATTTTGAAAATCTTAAATTTGGACACTTTACGTAGAATGAAGGAAATAATGTCACATAATGTTTAGGAAGTATTTTTCAATTTATTTTACAATTAAATTAAATGTTCAAAATGACCACCATTCACTTCTTGACAATAAGCAAGTCGATCTTGGAATACTCGTACAACATTTTGTAGGACCTCAGGGGTTATGTTGTTAATTTCTTCTGTTATCCTAACTTCTGAATCTGCAATATTGTCTGGTTTATTGAAATTTGCTTTAATTTTACATAACCCCATAAAAAATAATCAGGTATTTTCTTATTTGTTTTGCTAAACGTAATTATTCACAAAACCCACATAAATAATGGAATGTCAATCTAGTAGACTACTGTTATTTTGATATTTATAAGTTGCTGACACACGTCAGTGTATTGAAAAATATTTGTGTGTGTATTTGATTTAACTATGGCTCATTTATCCGAATCTCAAAGAATAGACATTTTAATTATGATTGTATGCGTTAATAAAACAAGAACTCAAAAGAAAGTTTGTGAAATATTTAATAATAAATACCCTGGTCAACACGTCTCACAGTCTATAGTTAGCAAAATAGAAACAAAATTTCCTGAAACTGGACATGTAAAACTATTCAAAAACCAGGTCGAAATGTTAAACCGGATGAGGAAAAAAAGTTAGATGTACTGTTATCGATTGAGGGAAATCCGCATTGGCAAGTAAACAACTTCCGCCGACAATGATATATAAAGAAAAATACCATCCTTATAAAGGTCAGTTGGTTCAGGAGTTAAATGAGGATGATCCTGATAGAAGGCAACAATTCTGTGAACTGATGATGGACATAATGGAAGCAGATTTGCAGTTCATAAACAAAATTGTTTTTTCTGATGAAGCTACTTTTCATTTAAATGGAACGGTTAATAGACAAAACTGTAGATATTGGAGCAGAAAAAATACTTATTGGATGTGTGAGTCTCACACACAATATCTTGAAAAAGTGAACGTTTGGGTTGGTATCATTAACAATAAAATTATTGGCACTTATTTTTCTGAAGGCACAGTTAATGATGAGGTTTATCTAGATTGTTTTATGAACTCTTTACAACCTACATTAAAAAGACTTTGTATTAGATAGATCAATTTGGTACCAACAAGATGGAGCTCCACCGCATTACAAACGTATTGTAAGAGATTATTTGAACGAAGTTTTTCCCAATAGGTGGATTGGAAGACGTGGAACGATTTAATGGCCGCCTAGATCCCCCGATTTGACTCCTCCCGATTATTTCTTATGAGGTTATTTAAAATCAAAGTATATATCAATAGACCAGACAATATTACAGATTTAAAAGTTAGGATAACGGAATAAATTAACAACATAACTCCTGAGGTCCTACAAAATTTTGTACGAGAATTCCAAGATCGACTTTTTTATTGTCAAGAAGTGAATGGTGGACATTTTAAATATTTAATTTAATTGTAAAATAAATTGAAAAATACTTCCTGAACATTATTTCCTTCATTCTACGTAAAGTATAAAAATTTTGAACTTGTTGAGAGAGCCCTTATTTTGTCTTCAATGAAAATGGAATATTGATAAAAAACCGAACCTGTTGAATGGACTTCAAATTTGTAACTTACTTTATCTTGCTACCATCCCTTATTTTGTATATAAAATATAGGAAGGACTCTTCAATTGACAACCACTCTAGTCTATTTCATTTCGTCACAGTATATAATATATTTGAACAGTAGCAATAAGCCTTTTCATTTGATACCCTACACGGCACATTACAAATTTGTTTTTTTTCAATACTGGATTTTATGTCCTCTAGAAGATGCCGTATTGAAATCAATGTGACGTCACATAGCCTATAACCAGCGGACAATCAAGACGCTTCTAAGGATACCTCATTTGTCAAATTATGATAAGTAGTTTAGAAGATATGCGGGAACAGAAGTAAGATTGATAAGAGGGTTTGATGTTGAGAAAGGGTTTCATATTTAGAAGACTGGTAGGATCTTGTGTGATTGTTTCAAGAAAGGTTGTAGATGTGTTAGTTTGTGAGTGACAAAAAGAGAAAAAGAGCGAGTTAAGATTTTTCCCCATATAGTGTTTTCATACTTATGTTGGGTAGCTCAACTTCTTGGCATTACTTCTTATATGAAGATGAAAGCTTGGGCTTTCATTCTTGGCATTTATCTCACATTGCCCCTCACAATTTATGAGTTTACTCTCTGAGAGTCAAGCAAAAAGCATGTTTTACAGATATCTATTATTTTGGCAGCATTTCTGGAGTCAGTTGATTATCGGCAAACAATTGCTTGCCTCTATAAAACTTCCTCACAATTTAGGACCTACAATAATTCTCTCATATCTCCAGGATGATTGATAACATCCTGAGATCAACTGAATGATATTCCATTTTGAACAATATTGGAATTTGGTGGCTGTGGCAAAAAATTCCTGGAAATATACAAAACTTGGTCGATTTATGAACTGTATTTTTTGTTTGTTCAATGTCATCCAAATGGAAAAAAAATCACTTGAGGAAAACATATCGGGTTTTCCTTTGAAAATATTCAAATTATTAACCCATTGATGGTCTGAGCACTGGTGGAATTCTATTCAATTGTGGCATCGTAAATTTAATTAATTGGTAGTTGACCAGATGTTTGGTGTTAACACCACTCGAAAAGAATGATGTGATGGGTGTACAATTGAGACATAGGCCTACACACATTTCATGCAATATTGTGTAACATTTGTGAAGGAAATGCAAGGACCAGCGAGGCCGTTGGCCATTATTGCACTTCCAATCACGGGAAATAATATTATTATGGGTAGTATTAATATACGTCGCTTGGTTTGAACAAATTGTTGATCTACAAGTGTACATGTTGAATGGGTGTATCAATTAATATCGAGGAAAGCGAAATGTTTTTCAATGACGCTTTTCTGAATATAATTACTCAAGATTGTGTTCATGAATTTTCAAAAACCGTAAAATATTTGGAGATATCTTTACTGAATGTTGATTGATCATCATTAAGTTTGAAAAAAAACATACTTAATGGAGGAGTAGATAATGGGTTGGTTGTTAAATATACGCCCTAATCCAAAATGTTAATTATTGTTGATAATGGCTCATTAGTTTTAGTTTTTGACCATTGATAGTTTTCAAACCAATTATATCAAGCCCAATCTGGGAGATTAAATCAAGCAATTAGGAGCAATTCAAAAAACTACTAAAAAAGAGAACATTGCCAGTTGAATTTTGGAATGAAATATATTTCTGTTCACATTTCCGAAAAATCAATATATCAACTTCTATTTGAAATTCGGTGAACAACACGAGAAAGCGAAACATTTTTATTTCCCATGTGGTTTCAAGCCCCTGTAGGTATTTTGACATTTGACATATATTTGCCTTTGATCATAAAATATATTATTCTCAGTTCTCCATAGTTTTATGGAAAGTATCTGAAAAAATCTATAAAAAATCTTCATCACTCGGGATTTTGGTAATTCATGAAAAATATATCGACTCCTAATTGATAATTATTTTCTATTATATTGATATTGAACATTGAATTGATTAATATGAAACTTTCCAATATTTGAAATAATTATGGTATTATATTTTCACATTCCCCACCGAATATTCATGGGATCTGAAGCGGAAATTGTAATTGTGTTGTAGTTAGTAACAATTTTGGGGAAAGATTTATAGTTGGCAATCGGACTTCTTTCCATCAGAAGTAAACGAAGTTAAAAAGGATGCTCACTACATTATTATGATAAACAACATAATAGTAGTGCGATTGCAAGGTGACTATTATTCGAATGTGGAAGGTACAAGCGCTGATGAGACTTTTTATTAAGACGCATTTTATTAACATGCTTTTTAACACGCTTTTTTACAAGATTTTATTTAGTTTCACCTGTCCCGGTGTCAGAGTGTATGTAATCAAATCTTGCAAGTTAAATTTGACCCACTTCTAGTTGCCCGATTTGGCGGGTGTTCATAGTTCCAGTGACAATGCATTATGGAATGTTTATTGGAGAAAAAACAAAATTGCTGCTCCAATATAGCGGACGAGATTTGTTTTAATAGTATTAGTAGAATATTGGTATGTGGGGGTTAATGGGGTCGGAAATTATAATTTTTTTTGTCAAAATTCATAAAATAAAAGTGGCGGCTCCAAGATGGCCGACGATATCTGTGATTATGGTCCGATTCGATACAAAATTGGTAGGTGGGGATTTTCGGGGTCGATGATTATGAATTTTTTGTCAAAATCATTAAATCAAAATGGCCGCTCCAAGATAGCGGATGATCTCTGTGATTATGGCCCGATTCTATTCGAAATTGGTATGAGGAGGTTTTTGGGGTCGGAAATTATGAATTTATTGTCGGAATTCAAAAATTCAAGATGGTGGACAAGTTTTGTGATAATGGAACGTTTCTATTCAAAATTGGTATGTCGGGGTTTTTGGGGTCGGAGATTATGAATTTAGTCGAAGATTATTGATTTTTTGTCAGAATTCATAAATTGAAGATGGCAGCTCCAGGATGACGCACGAGTTAATCTTTAGATGGTTTCCTCATTGAAAAACCAGATAGCTCAGAACTTACAGGAAAAATGCCTCATAATGACGATGCATTAATAAAAATGCATAGATCAAGGCGTACTTACTAAAAAGCACAAAATAAAAAAAAAACAAGCTTTTATTCAAATGCGCTGAAAAGTTAAAAAGAATTGCTTTGGATGTGCTACGTAGGTTATTCCCTGAGTTCTAGATTCGAAAGCTTGTCACGCAATGTTTTCAGTTCGAATACAAAGCTTTTGAATCTATAACTCACCGAATAACCTACGTCGCACATCCAAAGCAATTATTTTTTACTTTTTAGCGCATTTGAATAAAAGCTTGTCTTTAAAAAGTTTTTTTTATTATTTTATTATTAGGTTCACTTGTAACTAACAAACAATGTAATCAAATATTGGACGTCAATTTTAACCTACTTGTAATTGTCGTATCGAAATGAAACTTGTTATGTATATGTAGTTTGGATGACAATACTATAATTTGGTATCTTGGAGCCTATCTCATGATGGATCCAGGAGGTGAATAGTGGAACCCTTCAGTGGCTACTAGTAAAATATGGTAAATGCACTGAGTCGTTCTCAGCATAATTTACAATTCAGAGATATGCACTGGTTCTCAGCATATCCACCAAAATTCAACTAGTCCAATAAATTGGGCATAGTAAAGTTATTTTAAGACTAAAAAGTAAAAAATAAAACTAAAAAAAAAGATTTTATCACGCACTAATAATTATGAAATGATTCAATTGACTTGTATTACTTGCGATATAAGTACCTATGCTTTTACCCATGCCAATATTTTAACTTCATTGTAGAGTAAACGCAAACATATATATCTTTTTAAACAATACGTGATGGATGATAGATATCCTAGGTAATTGTTAGTAAGCTTGTCACTTCTTTTATATCTAATGATTGATTTAAAAAACTTGGAGCGCTTTTTGGATGTGTGTAATTTTGATTAATTTAAACAAAGCGTTCCATACTTTTTGAATTAATCATTGGATATAAAAGAAGTGACAAGCTTACTTTTAACTACCTAGGATATCTATCATCCACCATGTATTGTTTGAAAAAATATATGTTTTCGTTTACTCTACAATGAAGTTAAAATATTGGCAAGGGTAAAATGCATAGGTAAAGCAGAACCAGAAATCTAAGAAGGTCGTAAATGATCAATCATTTGAGTTATCAGCAGGCGGTGGATTCTACGAAGATGTACCTGCCCTAGCCATCAAATTTTGTTTTATAGGTAGGTTTAATGATATTGGGTTGAGATAATTATTAAGAAAAATCGTTTAATTAATTGAAATTTTAATTTATATATAATATATGATAATAATATATATATATATATATATATATATATATATATATATATATATATATATATATATATATATATATATATTGTATTATATAATAATATATGACATACCTAATTAATGTGAAATGTCAAACTTTATACTTTATAAAAGTTCAGTTTCTCGATAAAAGGTATATATAAACAAAATTACACACAAAGATCAGTTTCAAAATCAAAATTGATAATAAACTTTTCTTTGGGAATTTTTCCTATATCCATATATGACTTTTCCACCTTTTTAATATGGGAAACACACTTGGCCCAGCTGCTATCAGGAATGTTTGCGGTTTCTGTTTGAATAAGAGCTACCACAGTTGAACTTAAGGTTGGGGAGAAGTATTATTTCTTCGAACTGCTGACTTAAGCTGATGCCATATATGTTCAATTGGGTTGAACATACAGTGATAAGGAGGAAGTCTGAGCACCATATGTCCCAAGCTTTCAGCCAATGAATCACAAAAAAAAAATTTTTATCGAATAACTGCGTGAAACTTCTAGTAACTGTTTTTTGTGTACTTTTCCTCATAGTACATTTCATTATTCAACATATATTCTTGTATAGTGGCTTCCATGTCATCTGAACATGGTGCTTTATCTAGTCTTCGACATTATCCATGACGATAATACTGTTGGGTGGCATATTCGGTATGAGTCTTCAAATAATTCGGCTGTAGTATCATCATGATGATCGACTAAAGGGTCCTTAGTATCCTTTGCCGATAAAGACAACGCATTTGGTATAAAACCATTTTCGGTTCCTGAGTGAATTATCGTAATGCGTTTTCCTTTATTAGACGCCGCATTAGTTTGGCACAAGTCAGATGAGTCTACCCATATTTTGTTTGGAATTTCGTGTGTATCGAACCAAGTTTCATCCAAATACACTACTGTTCTACCATATTCTCTAAATTCGTTTATTGCCAATAAATATTCAAATTTCCATTTCTCAAGGCGTACAGGTTCCAATAAGATTTTTCTGCTTCTAGCGAGTTTTTTAAATTTAAATCCGTTTTGTAAAAGAGACTTCCTTTAAGTCTCTTTGCAACCCTCGATACCAGTTCCATTCTTTTTAAGCCGTTGCATTAAAATATTTAATGTAGGCACAATTTGCTCTTTATACAAGGCATATGTTGTTCTTCGAATTATATATACATCACAGCCATCTAGTTTCCTTGAACCGCCAGAGTCTTTCCGTTTCTTTCTTTTGAAAATAGGGTTACTTACTATTTTGAACACTGTGTTTTTGTTAAAGAAGCACTTTCTTGCACAGCTTGATCCTTGAAAATTCCACGTTCCAGAAGGGAATTATAAACATTTAATATAATTTGTTTCCCATGATGGTGTAACATTTGTCGACTAGTGGTACTACGACCACCAGTTGAAGTACTAGCTTCAGGATGAGCCCATGGACGCCACATTTTTCCTGACACAAAAATCGAATAGACCCTTTAAAATAGACACAACTGACACGACGGAATATTAGGTAGGTAATGACTAAATGTTGTTTAACTTTCCCTCTTTCATTTCTGAAATTGTAAAGCGGTCAGTTCTCAAAACAGTCTTGTTTTCCAAATCTGGTAGGTAATTTATTTTGTAACCGTGAATAGACTATCATCGCTATAATCTCGTTAATAGTCCATTAGTACTGAAAGTCTGGTGGCCAGGTAAGTAAATTTCAATATTTACACACATTTAAACATATCCTTACCAAGGGTTCTGAATCAACCTTACGAGATTTTTTATAATCAAATAAATTTAAATACAAAACTGTCAACAAAAGCCAAAAATATTGGAGAGCTCACTATTATCAAAATGCCAAACTATTTCATGAGGTATTTTAATCCGGACCTGGAAATCTCTTAAGGGACACACACTTTTATTGCTTATCTATATTTCGAACAATAGGTAATAATCAAGGTCGTTGACTAATATTGATTTACGACCTTCTTAGATTTCTAGTTCTACTATACTTATACCGTAACTAATGCAAGTCAAGTTAATTATTTTATAATTTTTATTGCGTGATAAAAGCGTTAATTTATATTAATTTATAACATATTTATTTGTAAGGTTAAATATATATTTTGTAGGCTTCGATAAATAAAAATAATAATTTATTTTCTATGAACAGAGACGAACATGTTGTCAAGAAAACTTACAAAAAAGTTATATTTATTGCTCTTGGGGCTGAATTACTGAGAAATAAACGAGAAAAATTATCGCTGCAACTATCTCTCGCCGTTCCGCAAGATACGTGAATAGAATGGAAACTTATAAAGAATCTCGCGTTCACCTAATCAATCGTATTGTTCGATATATGTGATTAGATATGCGGAAAAATGTTCTGACACTTCCGTCTCGGCTTATTTACAACAATTTGTTTATTTATACGGCCGAAATGAAAGGTACTAGTGGTAGTACAGAGACTAATGTGGGATTGAGTTGCAACACGATATCATACTTTATAGCCTTGGTTTGTTAGTATCAGGTTGAATACACAATTAGTATTCATACCGCGTAATGGTGTACAGTGCATAGTGGACCGATTTTGCATTTCCCACAGATAAGTGTAACATTAGAAAAGGATTGGAATTCTATGAATTTTTTCGGTCACTTCCTACTTTACATATTTCGATTTCAGTGGTGGAATTGAACCATGAAAGTGTTCGGAACTTTATCTAGTTTAGAATTTGATTTGCAGTAAAAATCAACATCCGCGTGACACTACTATGCGAGGCACTTG
Source organism: Gonioctena quinquepunctata (assembly GCA_018342105.1). Classification (NCBI taxonomy): domain Eukaryota; kingdom Metazoa; phylum Arthropoda; class Insecta; order Coleoptera; family Chrysomelidae; genus Gonioctena; species Gonioctena quinquepunctata. The sequence continues at coordinate 113,594 of JAFIRS010001806.1, read as the reverse complement.
CTATCACACCCACACTCTTTTCAAGAATAATTCCTTAAATAACTTGAATTCATCGTTTGTTACACTTCATATTCTTCTCGACATCCTAGATATGTATTTATTTCAAACTAAACATTGTATACGATATATCTACATGTCTCTATATTTGTATTTTGTCAATAGTTTTTATTCGACTATTTCCCTCATTATTTTTGTACTAATCAAATGGCCAAAATTTCAAATTAGAGAACCAATCAGGTCAGTTTTATAGTGATAAAACGTCTTTTCGCTATTTTTTACTGATAAAACAACGAGTAAATTCGATATTGTTTTGCGATAAAACGACACTAAGGTAATAATAATAATAATTTATTCACGAACAGCATATAACATCTTGCAGTGTATGCGAGAATATGAAGACATTGCCTAGTTTGATAATAATATACAAACAACTTTTTAACAAAAAATTAAACCGACGAAATACGGAACTGAAAAGTAAAAAATAAAACAAACCTTCTCAGTCTCAATAACTAAGCTCCTGAACTAATGTAAGTAACTAATTTTGAGTCGGCGCCAAACAAACAAGCAAATGAATTAGGTAAGGCGTAATATGATGGCATCGAGTTGCGCGGTGACATTCTGATAATTTTTTTTAAGTAATTTTATGATGTTCGTTGATTGTTCGTTTGGCGCCGACTCAAAATTAGTTACTTACATTAGTTTAGGAGCTTAGTTATTGAGACTAAGAAGGTTTATTTTATTCTTTACTTTACAGTTCCGCATTTCGTCGGTTTAATTTTTTGTTAAAATGTTTTTATTTTTCAATTTTTTGTGGCTGAAATCTACTAATTACTACCTAATTGTTTTTTTTATTACTTCCAAAATACTTACTTACCCACCTTACTTCAACTATTACCAGTTAAATAATATGATTATCTAGATTTGTTGAAAATATGAACAGGATGTTCATTAAATAAGATGTGGAATCATATGCGACTGAAAGATAAACTTCAGTCACTATCTTCCATCGTCAAGATAACCTCTTGTGGGGTATTCATGTTGAAAAGGGAAACGTTCTCAATTGGATATTTATAAAAAAAATAATCTGTGAATTGAAAAATCCACGATAAAAATGAAGTTATTTTTTGTGAATGTCTAACAGAAAACAACTACTTCCCCAGCTAAAGCCACGCTGGACATTGAACTACATCTGATAGATATTCTGAAAATACCCTAACTCAAAAGAAAAAATCTGAAATTGAAAATTTGCAGTTTCATTCAGATAGTGATTTTATTTTCTATTCCAGTCTTAATTAAGAACTCATGAAGATGAATGAGGCAAAGAAGAATGTTTTCCAAAGAAGAGTACTCACCAGAAATCATTTGTAACATTGACGCAAGAGAGACATCACATTCACAGAAAAATCTTTTTATCAATATCCAATTGAGAATGATTCCCTTTTCAACATGATTATCTACTTTTACAATTTGTTGTAATATAAATTATTTTCGCTGTTCTGGTTAGTTCATTTCATTACTTTGTATATCATTCCATCCTCTTATAGAATATAATGATTGTGACGGATGTAGGAGAACAAAAATAATGACAATAGCAATATGTCATTGTCAACTACATATGTGTGCCAATGTTCACAAGTGAAAAATCAATTATCCCCTATTTTTCTACCCGTAAAGATGAATAATTCCATTCGAAATCCAAATAAGATCAACTATGAGGTATACCCTATCTAATTAAAAAAGAATCATCCAAATCGAAGAACCCAGTACAAAGTTATGACTGATAGAATCGGTTAACGGACCAGAATTCAGAGGGTGAGTGATCAGTATCCTTCATTTTGCTACCCTTTCGGGTGGATTTCATCTTTTCAAGTGGAACCAACTTTGAAGTATACCCTATCCACTGAATTTTTTTTTATCGGAATCGGACGTCTCAGTAAAAAGTAATGCGTGGTCATACATAAAAAAAAATACGCGTCTAATAGAGAACCTCCTCCTTTTTGGATTCGTCGGTTAAAAAATAGTGAATAAAGTGCAAAAACTCATTTAAGTTCATTCAAGAACTTGTCTATGGGTAGCAAATATAATCATTACTTTCGTTTTATAGAAAAACGAATGTTAAAATATACATATAGGAGTTGGATCATTGTTACTTTCATATTGGTAAAATAAAATTATTAATTATAACTAGTTAATATTAAGAGTAATTACATTTTTATCGGTATTGGTAGAGAGATGGTGAGGATAAGGGATTATATTTCAATAATATTTTTTATTATGGTTCTGTCAGTGCTGTGAAGCCAAGTTTTTTTTTGAAAAGGTCAGCGGAGCTAATTTTTTTTAGATCAACTGGCATGAAATTGAACAGGCGAGGATCAAGATAGGAAAAGCACCTTTGTCTAATTGGTTTTTGTGCTCTCGGTAAGTACATATACATTCCTGTTGGTTAGATTATGTTTACCAGAAGAGTGAAACTTTCATTTCAATTCACAATAAAGTGAATTTACTTCAAATTTGTGTGATAAGTGTCGTATATGAGTCTGTACCGATCGTTATACCCACAGTTATGTACGGAAGAGACAGGAACAATTTTATCCATAACATTTATTGAATGTGTTATAACCTCAAGATCGTCCCACAAGAGTTGAGTTTTGCATTGGTTTCCAAATCATCATAACACACAAAATGATAATGATTATTTTCATAACACACTTGTTTGGTTAGTGGAAAATCCGTAGGCTGTAGATTTTCAGTGAATAAAGTTGAAAAAATACCTGCGAAGTTATTTATAGAAAAATAGATTACATTTTTGCCGCCTGTTTTGACTCATTGTTACGCCGAGTACGACTGTGTCTGCATCAAACAAATCGTGATAACTATAAAAAAATGTGAATATGGATCTTTTTTTTTTATGAGTTCTTTTTTATTTTTCGATTTTTATATAGGTGATTTTTCGTTAAGCGGCAAGTTCTATACCATCAGCCAACGGCATTATTTTTCCAGAAGTTCCTGAAGTAAGTAGAGATTTCAGGTATATTATGAATTTTACCAGCTGAAGAACTGTACACCATCCCTAGAGGTCTTATTTTATCATTCATTTTGACTTGTTATTAGCGATTTTTGAGAAAGTTTAAGTGGAGTATAACAAAAGGAAACCAAAGCGTAGACCACGAAATTTAGTAACTCAGTATTGCTTGATTGAACACAAATAATTAATCGATTAACTGACAACATGAAACATGCACCAGGAATGTAAAAGCACATGTTATATAAATGAGAACAAAATTCACTTTCAATAGTCGGTTCGGCTATTAGATGCAATGAATGCAGACGTATTCATTTATCTAGATCGAAGACAAGATCTTATTCAGGAAAGGGGGTTAAGGAGTTATACAACGGTTTTTATGAGTGACTGGTGAGCCACTAGTGGAAATACTGGGGCTATAACTATTCCATAACTATTCAGGATGTATTATCGAGCATTATAGACTGAAATGGTTGAATTGCATCATAATGCATTTCCAAATAATACAAAATGAAATAATTATATAGAATCAATAAAGACAAAAGTAAAACTTCTTCGGGCGCAAAATTTTAAATTGTCGATGTTTCGAAACTTTATTGTTTCATCTTTAGGACTATTTCTTTATCATTCTTTTTTATCTCCCGCCAATTCAACACTTGATACATCAATAGAACGTTGTTTATGTTTTGATCTTGTGTTTTGGTCGTTGGTGTGATTTTCTTAAATAGCGAAACGATGTGAAGCGTAAAAAGACAACTTAGACTGCGTATCTTCTCGCATTGAACCGACTTTTGTGGACGGTACGGTATATTAGTCATTTGATCTATAAGCAGGATTTTTTTTGCATCAAATTGAAGGATTCATGGTCAGAAATCGGCACGGGAATCGTTTTGAAACATGAACAACGAATATTTTAACTGAGCGACCCAATTCAGAGTACCATCGAAAAAAATCAGGTTATTTGCAATACTGTTCTGAAGTTCTTATTCACTGGGGAGATCTGAAGCGTGTCTGTAATTGCCTTTTTTGGGTAATTAATGAGCAATTTCATAAGATATTGAGACTTACTGTATTCGTCATAGTGTCATTATAAACGAATTAGGTAACACGAAATAGGTAAATCGTTCATTTCTTGTATTGCAATAGCTATCGCCATCAACTGGTTTTTGGGTTATTCGGTGACAATGCGGGTAAATTTGAAGAAATTTCCCAAAAGAATGCAAGAAAGAATTGTTACCAATTCCAAATTGAAATCCAGTGGTTTTATCGATGTCCGCCATCAGAAAATCGTAAAACATTTTTTTGCCTGTAGTAATTTGGACAGTTTGCAAAAATAGGATTCGGCATAGTTTGAAAAAATTACTACTTGAAGCCTGTTATATTCGTTAGACGAAACACATTATTATTGAAAACGTGGTTGGAGACCTAAAAAGTTAAGACTATTTTCCAAGAAAGAGATGGAAAGATTCATGAAAGAGGCAGATGCTGAAAGATATTTGTTAATGAAAATAGTTTTGATCGTTGGTGTATGCGAAGTCTGTAGGAGAGAGGAACAAACTATGAGGAACACTGAACATGTCAATTCAATAACATTACTATTCCTTATACAAAGACTAATGTTCCGAGTTGATGAGAAGTAGAAAGCAAAACACTTCAAATTAATACAACGCCAATGAAAAAAACAGTGTGATTGAGTTATTCGATATGATTTAAGCAAATAATTTCACCCCATAAGGAATGGACCTAAATATCTTAATTATCACCAATCAAATCGATATAAGAAGGGATTTTAATAATTGGGCAAATTTAATTTAAAAAAAAAATTATTATTCATTTTGACGTGCTTTTAGCGAAGATGAATCCATTTTACTAATAATTGAACCATTTTAGAATTATTTTGGCAGAAAATTTGTATAGTGTCCGACGAAGTTCATCAAACTCCTGTACCTTTCCACATTAATTTTAGAGTGACTCATCTGAAGATACAGAGTTTAGGAGATGATTTCTAGAGCCATTCGTATAATCACAATCAGATCATATTATCTCTAAAGTCAAGAAGAAGCGTTCGTTTACCTACCCTTCTCCCCCTTTTTACCTACCCCATCCCCCTTTTTTATATAAATGATTTATCTGTTGCCTAGCAAGGGACACAGAACTCTTATAGCTCTACATAATATAAAAATTTCAATTTTCAATAAAGCCAAAGGAAGTATAAAGCGGGTGACAGGTATGATGTGATTCAAATTTCAATATCATATCATACCTACAGCTTCCTTGCTGTTATTTTTCAGAAAAATAATGTAACCTTGTCCACTGTTATACGAGAAACATGTTGAAAATTCTGGTTGACATTTCACCAAGAAGCATTATATTTATTCCCGAAAAGGATAATAATAATCTGACAGGACACCTGAATTACATCAGAGATTTTGTCATTGTATTAAACCATCAATAACAGCCGTTTTTTCGTAGTATCAGGAATGTACTGTGAAAATGAAATATGGAACACTTCAGAAGTCTCTTATAATATTTATTGTAATTGTTTTGCAATAGGTTATCGTCGCAATAAATGCGGACCTCAATAGCTCAGTTGGTTAGAGCATCTGACTAGAGATTTAGAGGTCGTGGGTTCGAATCTCGCTTGATGATGGTTTTTTTCTTTAATTTAATAATTTGTCTCAAATGCCACAATTTTTCCCTTCATATATATATATATATATATATATAATCTTTTTTGCCACCTTTTTCCTTACAAAATGAGTAAGTATGTATGCTGGCGATGCAACAATGTTCAACAAGGATTCAGATTTACAAAAAAAATCACAAATATTGGAACACGTCTAGATTATGGGGTCTAGTTCTGGGGAAACCCTGCAAGTTATACAAAACAGACCGATAGCCAACGTGTGATATACGGATAATTGCCGACACTGTTTGTCAAATATATAGTCGTGCCGGTTTCCTCGTTTACATAAACGTAAAAAATTTGTAGACCTACAAAATTGTGTTAAAAATATTTATAATAAATGAACAATGTTTGCTTTTGTTCGAATTTATTTTGGAGGCAGAAATGAGTGAACATGTTACTTTTAAGCGTGCGTAGAAGAATGTCCCTACGACATTAAAATGACAGTAGCAAAGTAATTATCAAACGACGTTTTTACAAAAATGTACATTCAGTGTCCGATCAATATCACCTTCCGTATGGAAACAAGCTCTTGTCATAGTTATTACATGATAATTTTTCCAATACAGTGTTTGATTGTGAAAACAAATATCTTGGAAGATAACCGTTTTTGTGGATAGTATTCAGAATTCAAAAAACTTTTGTTCTGTATTTTTTCGAATTTATAAATGAAATAATTTGGAGATATACTGCACATCACATCATTGAATATTCATAATCTATAAATCAGAAATATAAAGTGAAATATTATGGAACTCAAATCCACATATGTCATAGGGGGCAGTCTGCTGATTATTTCCATACAATGCAAGATATAGTCCGTAAAATAAAGGCATGGAGTAATAAACCCTCATTTAGTATGCAAAATTCGAAGATTATGGCTTTCTCCTAGCAGTTAGTACTCATACCTACCTGGATTTAATACGATAAGCGGTTTATTACTCCATGTCTTTATTTAACGGACTATAGATCATATACATATAAAAAAGTACATACTTTGTGATTATTTGCGAAAACTTGTTAAGTTATTTTATTCTCCTTATAATTTTCTAATAAATGGTAAGGTAACTAATTACTAAACAAATTGTAATATTCATTATATATTTTTCGCCATTCTGTGCATGGTAATAATGAGTTATAGTATTACCTAGGGATTATAACGTTTAACGATGCTCGTTATATATATATATATATATATTTATATATATATATATTACAGCTAATTTTTATAACAAAATGTTATTATTGTAAAATAAAAAATAAGATGTCCTTTTTCTGATATTCACAAAAATACTATGATGATTTGAATTACTTGTACACATCTTTTTTCTGTGATACTCTGTCAAATTTGGACCAAACGAAATGATATTGAAGTATTTTTTTCACATTGGAGTTACACACATATCATTTTATTTCCAATTGATGAAAAAAAATTGATTCTTTTTTCCTATATAAGACATAATCTGGAATTAAAAATTAGTTACAAGTTTTGATTTCTATCGAAGAAATTCAATCGAAGATTCATTATATCTTTCTCCCAAAAAATACCAACTTTAATCTCCCAATATCTAATTTTCTAGAGGGCTACACTGATATAAAACGCCAAAGACTCTAAGAGGGTTTCGATTCTTTTTTGGTTTCTCTACCGTATTTATTCTGACATATTATTACTTTCACGCAAAAATACAACTATAGAAAACATATTTTTAATACTGAATTTGGAATTCAATTTTGATAAAATTTCAACATCAGTTGAAGTTCCAACTTGTCCACCGTAAAACTCGAGATTTAGTTGAATTTCATTTTATGCCCATTGAGAAAATATCAGCGCCTATTACGGGAATAGAAAAAAATTCAAGGGAGGGAGTATTCATGAGAGCAATCCTTGAGAGTAACGCAACACAAAACTCTCACGAAGACCGGATAATCCACTGGAAAAATCCATGAATGGCGAAACCACCACTAGATCACTTGTCACCACCAAATTATCCAGATTTAGATCCACTCGAGCCACTCAACAACTCACCTTTCTTCTTCATTCCGACTCGTACGGCTTCATCCCTGTCCACTATCAGAAGAAGAACAACAACGTAAATCATTTTAGAGTCCATGTTAACAACACTAAAGTCTCTGAAAGAGACTTCTTCGCGCCAGCGGTTCTTCAACACTGCCCTATATTTTTGCGGCGCGGTACTGTTCTTTCTTTACATTCACTAGCTTTATAAAACCTTGCAGTCCTCCACTTCAGCCGGAGAGAGCGCCTTCTAGCGGCGAAGGCGCGAAAACGAGCGCTGAAAGCGCCAAGGTCGTCGGGTGGTACCGGAACGGATTTTTCGGTGGGTGAGTGTTAAGTGACTGATCTCTTGGGGCATCGGCAGTACGGCAAGGACGAATTTTTTATTTAGAGCAACAGGATGACGAGGCGTGTTTCGAATTTTCCGGGTGTAGGAGTCGTCGTTCGCGGACGCTCATAAAAACTATTTCTTTGTTGAATAACAATTATAATATTCCAAGATAATGTCGTGGTCATAGTCGGATTCGAATCAGGGGCCTGTTATAAACGCTAATCGCAGAATAGTTACACGGTGAGAGAATCAAATAGGTCGAGAAGTGAGTTTCCTGCGAAAAATAGTTACAAGTCTCCAAAAAATATGAGCAATAGCACATTCCATTCGTGAGGCAATCCTGAGAAAGATGTTATTTCGTTTTTTTTCTGCTGACAAAAATTGCAATTGTTATTAACAAAAAACACAAAAAAAGTGTTCAGTTTTTTTGGAATAACTCAAAAACTATAAACGATAGCGAAAATCAAGAGAAAACTCTTGAAGAGGAGAAAATTTCCAATAAAAAAGTTTAGACTCCCGGAACTCTATCTCCATTATTTATAATTTTAATTTTAGGCTGAAAATAAGGCTCCGCGCGACCGCTACGGCAGGCGCGCGCCGTCTCCAAAGAGAGTACACCACATAAATTATTTTTTTTATAGTATTAAATATCGATTTAAAAATTTGAATGAGTCATTGTGTGTTCAAAACAGCTGAACGAACAAGGTCCCGTTGGGAAAAAAATTAAGTACATTTTCCAACAAGTTAGGCATTTGTTAACTAGTCCTTATTATTCGGACCACGGTTTTCATAAAAAACGGCATGAATGTTTAAATAATAGCTCTGCAGATCACGTTATGAACGTTTTTTAAAGTTGTTCATTTTGTTTTTTATAATTTTTTTAAGTTAACAAAAAATTTAAAATTAAAGAAATGTTAATAATTTTTTTTATATATATGTTTTGCCATTGCTGTTTCTGCATCAAACGAAGGCATTTAATAACATTCGAAAAAATTACGATATTTGTTTATAAATTGTTTATGAACAAATTGATTAGTTTAATATTCAAAAAAAATATATTTCTGCCATTTCGTTGTTTAGAAAATATAATGATTTGAAAAAATAAAAATTCTTACATTTTCTTTCATTATTTAAAATGGTTTTTTTCATATTTCCATTATTTAAATAATTATTTGAGAATTTTTTTTCATTTAACAATTATAGTTGGCATTCCTCAATAGATTAACAAAAAAAATATTAAAAATGGAATTAATAATAATAATAATAATAATAATTATAATGTTTATTCACTAGAAAGAGAATTACAATGAAACATAGAAGTATATAAGTAAATAAACGGAGTAAATCACAGAAGCAAAAAGATGCTTGTTTGTGATTGATAAATTAAATTAAATTAAATTGTACCTGATAAGGACCACAGAAGCATCAAATACTTGTATGTGGATTATATGGTTTAAAATATATAAGTACAGATAATCACTTTGTTTAAAATTGCTTAATCTATAAATATTTGAATGTAGTGTTATTATGGCTAAAAAATATAAAGTTAAAAACACAGATGAAAATATGAAATCACAACGATAGGGACTATTTAAATTCACTCAATCTATGAATATTTTAAAGTTCTGCCAATATAATTTAATTGGAAAGTATATAAATAAATAAATAAATGCGCAGAAATATTAATATCTAGCTAATCACAGGAGTAAAATGTTCATAATCAAATCAAATGTTATAATCTATATATAAAATAAGACATGTAAATTAATTTTCAGTTTATAGAACAAAATAATATAATATAATATCACAAAGAAATTAAATCATCAAAATTAACACTGAAACCATTTACGTACGTTATTCTTGCCAATTGTCTGGAGAATTTACTGAATTGGTGTCTATCAGTCAGTGACAGATGAGTTTTTGTTGCTGTCTAATTTCTCCGGTCAAGAATTTCCCGAATTTTTTCACGCGGAATACTTGGAATAAATGTATTTATGTCCTTTTTTAGCCGTGGGAATGTTTCAGAGGTCGGTATGTTTTCTGGTAGCGCATTAAAGGCTATTGGGCCCAAAAAACTATATGATCTCTGCCCTATGGTTTTCATTGTAAGTGGAACTATATATTTGGTTCTGTTACGGGTAATATGGTTGTGGCTCGGCTTGTTGAGTTTATTCTTTTCTTTATATTCCCGGAGTAGACAAAACGCGTTTTGACAAGTTGCTCCTCATTTGTCTCCATAGTCTAGTCCGCAAAATTGTTGAATGTTCAAGGTGTTCTGAAGCTAGATTAATAACAATTAACTTTGGTTAGATACGTAAAGTAGTTCGATGATCTTTTGATAGATGACTTTGGCATCATTATAGTACCAGAAAAAGCCATTTAAATTAATTATATCAACTTTGCATCAAACATAATATTGGGAAATGAAGAATCTGAAACACTACCTGGAGACTTTCTCCGTTTTGAAGATTTTATTGTTTTCAAATTTTAATGCGATTCGTTTCTTCAATAATGGAATTGAAATAGTTTATTCTCTCAATACTTGATTTTCATTTTTTCTGCCTTTTTTTACCAGCACTATTTAAAAAAATCGAGATATTGACAGAAATATACGTTTTGAGGTCCCCAGAGACGATTGAGACCATTTCGAAGGTGAAGACTGTCTGTCTGTGTGTGTGTCTGTAATCTTCCACGGTAAGTGACGAACAGTTAAACCAATCGAGCTGAAATTTGGTATGAAGATACAGTTCCTGCCCCGAATGCGACCAATACTTTTTACCTGTCAAACGAAAACTATATCGCACGAAACTTGACTTTAAATTTATCATTTGAAAGCCCTTGAAAAACTGTATCTAGAACAGTCAAAATTATTTCTCCAACTGACATCTGTCATTTTTTTTTGTTTTAATTTCACAACTTTGCCAAATAATTATTCAAAATCTATCCGGTGGACAGGAGCGGTCACAGCCCAATATTTAAGGGGGGGTCAACTCGGCTCAGGTACAGTTCCAAGGTCAACTTTACCCTTGAAACAAGTAAAACATATAAAAATATTTTTTAATAAATTTAAAAAAAAACACCAACCTCAATCACCAACTGAAAGGGAGTCTTCGTTTTAGAAAATCGGGTGATTATTTTCGAAACATCAGGGTAACATTTAAAAGGGCTAAGCCCGTCAGCCTCTCTTCTGACATCCCACTGAGCAAACATACCCGGGATGTTTATTGACGTTGAATTCTTGTACCAGTGCGTTATTAATGAAATATATAAAATGAGACATGTAAATTTTCAGTTTATAGAACAAAATAATATAATATAATATCACAAAGAAATTAAATCATCAAAATTAACACTGAAACCATTTACGTACGTTATTCTTGCCAATTGTCTGGAGAATTTACTAAATTGGTGTCTATCAGTCAGTGACAGATACGTTTTTGTTGCTGTCTAATTTCTCCGGTCAAGAATTTCCCGAATTCTTTCACGCGGAATACTTGAAATAAATGTATTTATGTCCTTTTTTAGCCGTGGGAATGTATGTATTCTGGTAGCGCATTAAAGGCTGTTGGGCCCAAAAAACTATATGATCTCTGCCCTATGGTTCTCATTGTAAGTGGAACTATATATTTGGTTCTGTTACGTGTAATATGGTTGTGGCTCGGCTTGTTGAGTTTATTCTTTTCTTTATATTCCCGAAGTGGACGAAACGCGTTTTGACTAGTTGCTCCTCATTTGTCTCCATAGTCTAGTCCGCAAAATTGTTGAATGTTCAAGGTGTTCTGAAGCTAGATTTATAACAATTAACTTTGGTTAGATACGTAAAGTAGTTCGATGATCTTTTGATAGATGACTATGGCATCATTATAGTACCAGAAAAAGCCATTTAAATTAATTATATCAACTTTGCATCAAACATAATATTGGGAAATAAAGAATCTGAAACACTACCTGGAGACTTTCTCCGTTTTGAAGATTTTATTGTTTTCAAATTTTAATGCGATTCGTTTTTTCAATAATGGAATTGAAATAGTTTATTCTCTCAATTCATGATTTTTCTTTTTTCTGCCTGTTTTTACCAGCACTATTTAAAAAAATCGAGGTATTGACAGAAATATACGTTTTGAGGTCCCCAGAGACGATTGAGACCATTTCGAAGGTGAAGACTGTCTGTCTGTATGTGTGTCTGTAATCTTCCACGATAAGTGACGAACAGTTAAACCAATCGAGCTGAAATTTGGTATGAAGATACAGTTCCTGCCCCGAATGCGACCAATACTTTTTACCTGTCAAACGGAAACTATATCGCACGAAACTTGACTTTAAATTTATCATTTGAAAGCCCTTGAAAAACTGTATCTAGAACAGTCAAAATTATTTCTCCAACTGACATCTGTCATTTTTTATTGTTTTAATTTCACAACTTTGCCAATTAATCATTCAAAATCTATCCGGTGGACAGGAGCGGTCACAGCCCAATATTTAAGGGGGGGTCAACTCGGCTCAGGTACAGTTCCAAGGTCAACTTTACCCTTGAAACAAGTAAAACATATAAAAATATTTTTTAATAAATTAAAAAAAAAAACATCAACCTCAATCACCAACTGAAAGGGAGTCTTCGTTTTAGAAAATCGGATGATTATTTTCGAGACATCAGGGTAACATTTAAAAAGGCTAAGCCCGTCAGCCTCTCTTCTGACATCCCACTGAGCAAACATACCCGGGATGTTTATTAACGTTGAATTCTTGTACCAGTGCGTTATTAATGAAAGTATTGTCACTAATACAGCCCGAAAAATCATCACAGCTTCATTTCGTACCAAACGTACTTTGAGACATCTTTAAAACATCTAGGTGATGTATGTATAGCAATGAGTCTTATTTATACTTCCGGATGTTCTGGTTTCGGAACATTTCAATACCATGGGGAAGTCGAAGATACGTTTGGTGGTTAAGAAATATTACGTAACTGATTCGTTGCAAAAACGTTCTCATCTGGTCTTGTGTTTTATCATTGCCTAACCTAACCTAACCTCAAATAAGTGGTGGTATTTCATTTAGCGTTTATCGATCTCTTATGCCGGTTCTTAGTGGGTTTTTTTGAGCGATCAAATTATTGATGGTATTCATTACCTATCTACTTAAAAATCAATATGTGAAAAAAAAGTTATGTGTCACATCATCATATTCTTTTTCACTAGGAGGGTGATTAATGAAATCTCAATATGATGGTTTGATTTGTTTGTGGCATCAGTTTTTGCCAAAAAATTTGCACCCTAGTTCTAAGAACCAACAGGGAATATCCTTAAGACGATTGAAAACTATATATAGATATATTTATGGCCCCAGGTATCTATGACTACGTTTATACCGTATATGAATTTAGTAACCTTACCAAGTGTATGTGACCAAATTCAAACCAAATGTTTTAGTAATCGTTTATTTACATCGTGTTTTGTCAAATGATTAATTAACCAACTTGGTTCTGGTTTGGTATTTATTTAGTCATGTAACCAAGAGAAAGGTTTGACACTCTGCTATCTAATTCGGAATTGTGTCATCTGTCAATGACAATGTCTGGATGTCAGTGAGCTCAGTCATTTTTAATTTTATTTCTTCAGCAGTTTTTATAAACCCCCACTCAACAAGTCTTCTTCAAGGCTCTTGTAAATGTCTAGGTGTTTTAATTTTTTGCCATCCAAAATTGATATAATTTTCTTGTCCAAAAATATTTGGAGAAACCACTGGTTTCTCATCTGTCCAATTAATACCTTTGGACTTTTTTTATAGGAGGTTCTGAACTACAGCAACTCATTTTATATAAAAAATACTAACAAAAATATATAAAACAATTTCCGAGGTAATGATGCGGAAACTAAGGTTAAGAATCACAAAACATATTTTTCACTAACACTCTCTCGCTCTCTTTTTTATGGCTATTGTTTCCATTCGGTTCATTCAGCCAGTGCGATAACCACGACAGAACGCTTAGCAATCTTTCAAACCAAAATTTACAGTCACGGTTGGTAAAACTTATCATACTGTTTACACCATCTTAGTCAACTTAGTATTATAGTCTGGTACACAACAAATTTCGGTACCAAACCAAGCTAGTTACTTGACCAAGTGCACAGTTTATACCACACTGACTAACATAATTTGGTTGGAAAAATTATGCACCAAGAACGGTATAAACGTGGCCTATATCATCATGGACAATAAGCTAATTCATTTGAATTGTATCACAACTCTCAACTTTATTATGATATATGGATCGACACAAGCAAATACACTATAAACACTTAATTATATCTTTATTTTATTGTAGCGCCTGGAAAAAGCCTATGGTCAATACTCCAAGAAGCAACTAAAGAGGATTATTATCGAACTTATGCGAGGTAAGGAGAAATACTTCTGACAGCATTGTTAATAAAATATTTCAATACATGTATTTTTAGGTGCAGTACAGAAAGTTGTCCCAAAATTTTCATATTGTTTATTCGATAAAATAGCCATGAAATGGCTTCGACATGCAAAACAATGGTTATTAAGAGAAACCAAACACTAATGCTGTCATCGCAATGAAAACTGAAAGTTCAGGTTCAACGTACCCTTCTTGGATTTTAAAAGTTTTTAGTTCCGAGATTTCGTTAAATAATGATTATTTATATATTTTATTTTTACAGAGAAATGTATATTTTTGTTTATTTTTTGTTTGATGTTCCATGTATTAATATATATTTTTTTATTTCAAATTCGAGTTTACTTAAATAATGTATCCCTAACCTAACCTAACCAAAAAAGAAGAGACTTGATACCATAACAGCTCAGTTGTTGTTACGCTTTGAGAAAGTACTTTTTCCGTAAAAAAGTAGTTTCAAATGATGTAAAAACAAGGACTTGTTATATAACGATTTCATTACGCATACTCGTATACAGTGCTTCTCAAAAGTCCCCTCCCCCCCTCTTATTTTTGGAACGATTATACATAAACAAGTGAAATTTGGAAACTGAATATTAAAGGTTGTAAACTTCCCTACTAGTGATGATAGATGACGAAATCGTCAAAGACATTGTGACCAATAATTTTAAATGGAACCCTACGGCAAGCGACACCTCTTTTAAAAGGTATCGAAAAAACCTATTCTATGATACTAATTATGTTTGTGTTTATGGCAGTTCTAATGGCTCATTAGTAAACATTTAAATTTAAATTCCCTTCAGTATGATATTAATTACAGATTTAAGAATCAGTATCTACTTAAAGAGATAACTCGAAGTGACACTTACTTCCTGACAGGGAAATATCCTATTTTTAAACTCTTCTCGTACTTTTGCAAATGTGCGGAAACAGCCTCACCTTCTGCAACAATACGTTGTTTTAAAACGTCAATATTATCAGGTTCAGTGGCGTTAAGGTACCCCCACCCCACAGAAAAAAATCCAAAGGTATGAGGTCCGGTGATCGAGCTCGCCATTCCGTTGAACCTCGTCGTCCAATCCATCTACCACGATACTCCTCATCCAAATACCGTCTTACTTCACCGTAATAGTGTGGAGGAGCACCATCCTGTTGGAATGTTATTTCCAACTTGCCGAATTTATCTGGATTATCTTCCAAAATTTCAAGGATTAACGGTTCTATTGCGTTTTGCAACTGCTCCAGATAAACCTAATCAGTTAAATTAGTATTTAAAAAAAGAGGCCCAACGATGTGGTTTCCCAGGATACCCGCCCAAACATTCACCTTCTGGGGAAATTGGGTATGTGTTTCACGAAACAGGTGAGGATTTGCGTCACTCCATTCTGTGTATTTCCATTTAGATAGAAAGTACTTCCGTCACTAAAACAAATTGTTTTGACATAGTCTGGCTGTTGGTTGATGAACCATTTTTAATTTGTATGGATGAAATTTGTTTTTTTTCAACACCCTGTGTACTGCACTTCGACTGACTTCACAGGTAGATGCAACGTGAGTTGTTGAAGAAGTAGGATTAACTATTACTTCTGCCAGTATATAAATTTTTTTCTCA
The DNA here is from genome assembly GCA_018342105.1 of Gonioctena quinquepunctata. NCBI lineage: Eukaryota > Metazoa > Arthropoda > Insecta > Coleoptera > Chrysomelidae > Gonioctena > Gonioctena quinquepunctata. Next base: position 97,511 of record JAFIRS010001806.1, on the reverse strand, counting down.
TCAGAAATTTGTGGTCTACCAGATCGTTTCGCATCATTAATACTACCCGTTGTTTCAAACTTACGAAGAAGCTCCCTTAAATAAGTCCTCGAAACGGGGCGATCGGGAAACCTCTCATTAAAAATGCGTTCTGCTGCATGAATATTTTGTCCAGTTTCACCAAGAATTAGGATCGCTGCTACTTTATCACCTAAAGCACGTACCATTTCGCTTCTTGTAGCACTCAAACCTTCGGCTCACAATAGTTTAACAAATTATTAAAATGTACAAAAATATTAAAAGTACCAAAAGCTGCTAAAACAGTAAAACGTTCGATCAACAATACACAAATTATTAAATGTACAAAAACTTGGACAATTACAAAAACGTCGAATTAGGGAGACTAACAAAAACGTCAGCTCATTTGACAACTATCCAGAGGCGGAGCTTGAATTTCGAATTTTAGTATTAACTGATTTAATTCATCACAGCTTTGCGTTTTTTAAAAGCGAGTTGCCAAAACTGCAATAAACACGAACAAAATTAGTATCATTGAATAGGTTTTTTCGATACCTTTTAAAAGATGTGTCGCTTGCCGTAAGGTTCCATTTAAAATTATTGGTCACAATGGCCTTGTGACGTCATCTTTGACGATTTCGTCATCTATCATCACTAGTAGGGAAGTTTACAACCTTTAATATTCAGTTTCCAAATTTCACTTGTTTATGTATAATCGTTCCAAAAATAAGAGGGGGGAGAGGACTTTTGAGAAGCACTGATAAGTACTTTTGCTGTAACAGAACAGTTTCAGATAACGTACCAGATTCGATTTTTATACAACGTATCTGCGATTTTGTTATGTTGGTGGACATATAACGACTCTGAAATGGTAATTGAGACGTTATGGGCACAATACTCATAACGTAACAATGTATCTAGGTTACCATATCATAACGTTGATGGTATGAGTTTTTGCATAGTGGGATATTTACTCTTAGGCTCCTCGAAGTGGAAAATGACCTTTCTGAAGTTGCGACGCTTATGATGAGGGTTGCCAAAATTTCAAGTAGAATATTGATATTTGGATAGAGGTCAATGTCACAAACTTCGATTGTAGGAGTCACAAAACTGGGTACTTTCAAACTATTTTCTGCGAGCTCCTGCCTCCACTTCGGAACCCATAGCTGATACTCTGTAACGACAGTGGAAGCAGAAACCCCAGCGATAATGGGTCCCCATTTTTATCGTGAATTTTTCAATTTACAAAAAATATTTCTATTTAATATTCAATTGGGAATGTTTCCCTTTTCAAGGAGGTCTTCTGCCGTATATTCGGATTTTGGCATAGAAATGCCCAAGCCAAAAGGTTTAAGGTATCTGGAGATAGGGGGTCTTTCAGATCAGTTGCTATGGTGTCTAGCAATGGAATATAAATAGTCCTCCGAAAATATTCTTCTTCGGTTCCTTGCTGATTGGCGCGATGAGTCCACCGAGATACTGTACGTGGTGCCTTTATCTCTGTATCTAGTTTTCTAGCTAGATCTTGTGCTTCAAAAAGTCATGAAAATTGTTTTCCTGCATTTTCCCGTTTACGATGCAGAATGTACATCGTATCTTCTTGTGCATTTATTGCTCTCTTTAAATCTAATGATATTTTTTGTGAAAAGCGACTAAGCAGAACAGTTATTATTTAAAATTGTATTTTGGAATAAAGATATATTATTCAGTGCACAGGAAGGATAATCTATCTTATTTTTTTACCTAGTACATCGGACAAGCAGATAGATGCGATAATAAAATCTGCGGAGCATATCGTAAGTAATTAGCATCAGATGCAGACCTTCTGTCTTGCCATGTTGCAGACCTTCTGTCTTGCCTCTTGCCTCACAAACTCTAACTTATGTGTAATTGCAAATAACCGTCATGCCTCTCTACCCATCGAGTATCCCTCAGGCTTTCCTGTTTTCCACCAAGAGCATCATTGCAAATTCTGCTTCGTTTGGCTGAGCTAGAAACTTCGTCATCGTTGCCGACGCATTTCTGCGAATTGAGACTTTTTATGATTTCGCTACGGAGTAATTGAGAATATGATTATTGCAAGGACATCTTCTGGCATGGGTTACAGTTTTTATCAGTTCGTTTACGGCTCCCTTTATTTCATTGCTTAGACGTTTGCAGTAATTTTTTATTTAAAATGTGCATATTCCGCCAAGTTTCAGTAGGTTTTTAGAAACTGTGTGGATTATTGATTTTTTGGAGGATTATTTTGCCGGTGGATTAGAACTAAATTCGGCAGGAAGCAACACAACAAAAGAACCAAATTAAGTCTGCAGTTGGAGCTTTCCACCGTTTCCCAGCCTGGCGCAACGAATGTTCAATTTTTCTCCTGGGCGATACCATCCGAGACAGCCTCTCACCCGGGCTTTGACTAGGACGACCCGCGTTTGGTGCAGGACCACTCAATTGACTGGGGTCAAATATCTCCCTCAGTCAACTGACCGTACAATTGACTGTTGAATTGACCGATCAAATTGACTTCGTACAGTTCTAAACATTTTTCATTTCAAAATAACCCCATTCCCCCAAGGCCTGTACCGGTCAAGTTCTGGGGTTTCACACAGCTGATTTTTATAGAATACTGAGCTATTCTCTTTTTAGTTATAAGTTAATTATTTTTTACGTAGACAGGTTTGTTTTAATAATTTAGTTTATTTCCCATATTTGTTCACGTTGTACGGTAGTGGCGCCACCTACAAAGAGCTTTGCTTGGAACCTCCTGTGACATGAAGCCAAGACTCTGGTATGCTAAAAACTAAATGGCAATGGAACAAATGATACATTTCATAATACTGAGAATATAATTATCTAATTGCCTAGGAAGTGATAAATAATTGTCAATGAGTATAACTGTGTGAATATATACTATGATTTCAATTCGTTGTATACCGGACGTTTGGAAATTCCATAAGATTTGTGCATATCCGAAAGACGTTTCGCAATCTTGCAAGGCTAATATATTTAACATAGTAATGCTATCGTTAGTAGGACACCGCAATAAACATACTTTTCGAATAATTTATATAATTTTATTGCTTGCTTGGTTATCTTCGACATCATATCACACAGGAAAAATAGAACTGTGATTTTTGTTCATGTTCCCCTCATTTCTAATGATATATAAAGCTGTGCAACACACGGTCACGGAAAGTTTAACATTCTTTCAATTATTATGATACTTTGGTTGAAATAGAGATGAGATAGATGGTTATCAAAAATACTACTTACCATCTCATTGTCTATGAAATGGTTTCCTAGACAATCACTGTTTGTTCGTCATTCATTGGAATTATTATTTTGCTTCCCATAAAAAGCAGTTTCACTAGAAGTGAAAAAACTCGAAGTAAGTAAATGAGCAATTTTCGATTCTCTGTACGTCAGTCATTGCTTATTCTGAAAAATCCGCACGCACTTCTTTTACAAACTCATTGCGTTCTACGATAGTTTCACTGCAACCGTGCGTTAAGAGTCAGAGTACGCAATTTCATTTTAACCAATTTCTCCGGTAAACTCCTATCAGGAATTGAAATCGAGACTAATTTCTTTTACGTGATGAGAATGGGAGAAAATCCGTATCATATCTTCTGGGGACTACTTAATCTTTGTCAGAATCACAAATTTCGACAGTGTTGTATATCAAATTAACAACTTTTCGTTGGACAATCTGATTATATTGCGACAAATATTATGTTATGTGGAGTATCATTATGTTTCAATTTATGTCAAAATTTACCCGGAGGTGTGTGTTAGTGTAATAATTTGAGGGTACGGAATTTTTGGAACGATTATAGTGGAGGTCAAAAATTATCAAGACTATATTTAAGGAAATGGCAGGGTACCATACTTTCTAAATTTGCTTCATTTATCTGATTGAGACAATCATTTCCAAATGCAGGAGTTTTGATCGACCGCACGTTATACCTCATATACTGAGTGTGAGAATGATAATTTTTAGGCGACCAGGGAATATAATTAGGTTTCAATTTTCGTCTGTGGCTATTTCTGATTCTTCGATATATTAGACAGTGACATTTCCAGAGACAGTTCAGTACAGTACCAGTAACAGCATCAAAGGCCTGTCTTTGAGACAGGGAAGATAGTTTTCCATTGTATGAGTGCCTTATTAGCCACATAAAACACGAGTGTTTGTTTTCCTTGAGTGGTTTATATGCTAATAATACATGAAATGCAATACAGCATTTTATCCACAGCTGGAATCCTAAATTGTGTGCTTATTTGAGGTTTATGACAGTTGCTGGAAATTTATAAAATATGTTGTTCGAGAAGGTTAGATATGGTTTCTATGACAAATGGTTCTTTTATTATGTGAGTTCAGATTGTTGATCGACACCATTTGTGAATCAAAGAACAATTTTTCTTATGTACAATGGAAAAAAGTAGTATTCCACAAGAAATATTGAAAAATCCTCACGAAGAAAGTTTGCTTTTATTGGTTGTAAAGTCTGAGTTAGCCTACAAGAACAACGAGTGAAGATGTGTTGCTGGCATGAACAATTACGTGATTAAATATAAAGTACCTGGGCGACCGAGCTTTGCTCGGTGTTTTTTTTTGTAAAATCGTGTTTTTTCGGAGATACTTATTTAGATAAACTTGAAATATTTGGATAAAGTTATAACGCCATCTCATATAGGTGTTTTTCCTGAAAACACGCGATTTAATGAAAAATAAAAAACCTTACCCAACCTACCGGTATTTCAGCCGTCGTAGTTGAATCTGGTGGATTCGCCTGTTTTACCAGACGTCATAGTTGAATCTGTTGGATTCCCTGTTCTAACCTAATCTACCATAATTTTTCTGTGTGTGTAAAATCGCGTTTTTTTCAGGAAATACACATATATAGATGAATTTAAAAAGCAAAACCCTATCCAAATACAAAATTTCATCCAAATCGTTAGAGCCGTTTCCGAGATAGCCGAAATACAGTGTGACAATTTAAAAACTTACAATTGGCTATATATCTCAAACAAAAGATGATATAAAAAAATGCTTAAACTATTTGTAGGATAGGAAGGGGGAACTAAAATGACATGAAAGATAACCCACCCCCATCAACCCCCAGGCCCCACCTACCCCAACTAAAAAAGTTTGAATAGCAAACTCCCACTTGTGATACATCATTGAAAAGCCTATAAATCCAGTCCGATGATATAAATAATAATTACACAGGGTGTATCAATAATTACCAAATTAGTATTTTACAATTTTGAAAACAAACATTGTGATACAATGTTAAAAAGCTCTAAAGGCCAATAAAACTTTATTTTCAATGATAAGTGCTCGTAGGTACTTTTATTTGTTAGATCAAAACTTTAATTTGCCTATTTTGCAAAACCAGTTGTAAACTGTAAACATCTGTTTTTTGGGTTCTGCCGCAGTCAATCCATAATTTTTTTTTTCATTTGAGACATTTAAATGTCATCAGTGTTCATCATTAGTACGATCGGTAGTGTCATTCAGCTGTAGTTGTCATGATAGTTTACGGTATTCCTGAACATGTGGAGATGGAAATGTAAGTACATCCGCCATTTAGTTGGAAAGTTTACAGAAACGGGATCAGTGCAAAATAAAAAACGGGAAGCACCAATATTACTGAATGAAGCAAGCCACGTTGAGGTCCTTGGACAATTTGCAATAGCTCCTATTGCATCAACACGTCAAGTATCTCCAATGACAGGGCTATCACGTGAGTCGGTAAGGAAGCTGTTGAAATTTTATAAATTTCACCCGTACAAAATGCAAATTCTTCAAGAACTAGGCGATGATTATCCAGACCGACGAATTCAGGTTTGTGAACTCATGACTGAAAGAATTCGCGCTGAACCTAGACTATTGAAAACATTTGTTTCAGTGATGAATGTACTTTTATGCTGAATGGTAATGTAAATAAACAAAAGTGTCTGTACTGGACTAATGCGAACCCGCATCGATTTAAAGAAGGACACACTCAATATCCTTAAAAACTGAATGTTTGGGCGGGGATATAAGGCGATGCTTTAATTGACCCCTTGTGTATACCAGGAAATTCAAATGGCGAAATTTATCTGGATATGCTGGAAAACAGCATCGAACCCTTAATTGTGCATGAAGTAGAGAACCAAAGGGACAACCAAGGCAATCTAGCTCTAGACGAAGATTTGCTACACTTCCAACAAGATGGAGCACCTCCTCACTATGCAATTATCCGAACAAATGGTTCGGAAGGAGAGGTCCTATTGAGTGGCCACCGAGGTCACCAGACTTAACACCACCTGATTTTTTTCTATGGGGTTACCTCAAGACAGTTGTTTATAAAACTCAACCTGCGACACTTGGGAAATAATTTTTCACTAGATGGCACCCACTAACAAATCATCAACGAGGTGAAGTCGGCAATAGGAGCTAATTCAGTTGCTACAACAGCGAGTAGTTCATCTGCACCGCTATCAAATTCCACAGTCACTGTCAACTAAAGTGAGGTTACAACAAGGTCAACAAAGGTTTCAGAAAATATGGATGATGAAGCTGTCTCCAAAGAAAACAAGGTGAATACGGAACCCAAAAATGAGGGAAAATAAATGACAAACGCAAAACAGAAGGGGATTTAAACGAAACCAGAGGCCAGCACCTATTAAACGAACTGAAAAAGAAGTCTGTAACCTGAGAACCATTCCTCAAAATTTAACCGATTATTCTGCAGTATTTGTGTCCGGATTGACACCTGACACAAGTATAGAAGAAGTCAAAAATTATCTTATATGAAACGACATACCAAACCCGAATGTCGAAAAAAATTTCACGAGGAAGCAAAATGTGGTTAGTTCATTAAAAATCGGAATTCCCCTGGAGTTCGAAAAAAGAGTTTTAAACTCAGAGTTCTGGCCAATAGGAGTAATAGTTAATACATTTTTAAACATAAAGAATACAGTACCCAGATTCCAGGGACGAGCACACCAAGTTCCTCAAATTGTGAACAACGCTTAAAGACACTACACATAAACTAAAGATCATTGGGAATAAAACTAATCAAATTAGAAGCATTCGTTGTTGATAAAAATATTGACATCATATGTATCACAGAATACTGGATGACAGAAGATGACATCAGTATGATCCAGATGGATGGATGTAGAATTGCCAGTTATAGTGCCAGAAAATGATCTTCTGGAGGAGGTTCTGCTATATTAATCAGTGAAAAAATCAGATCCAGTTTTGAGGTTAGTTTTAATGACGAAAAATGTATTGAGTATTCATGTATATATTTTAAGGATTTTAATTTATATATCTCAGCTCTGTATTCCCCTCGGGTAGTTTAGACACGTTTTTGACGGGCATGAATGAAGTATAAAATTCTCTTAAAATAAATAATGTCGCACTGGCGGGCGACTTTAATGTGCACTTTGGTACGGGCGAGGTTGCCTCGGTGTTCCTGGGTGACACCCTTGCTGGCTTTGGTCTGAGACAAACAATATTTGAAGCAACGAGACACGATGCCTGCTTAGACACCATCTTTGTGAACGGCAGCACTGAGGCAGCACTGAGGTTCACACCACAACTATCGTGGACCTTGATATGTCTGACAAGGGGACAAATCGTTGCACTTTCAGTGACTGGGGGAACCAGGGTTTTTCACCTTTCAAAAAGGGTATGTAGACCAAGCACGCAAAAGGGTCTATCATATATTTATAACCCCATCTCAGAAGTCTCCTGGGACTTTGTTGGTGATAACGACATTGGTGTTGAAACAAAATTCAACAAACTGATGACAGTGTTAAAAAACTCTTACCTTAAATCATTTCTGGAGAATAAATATATTGTAAGATCAGACAACTCTGATAACATTGGTAGGTTTTCCGAATAGCTGAAGGTTATGAGAGAGCATTTAAGATTTCTTGGAGGAATACAAAAGCAATACAATGTTTTCAACAGTAAAACCATCTATAAACAATACAAAAAACTCTATAAAAAAAACCGTGAGGCTAAGATTACTGCTAATGAGAACTCGATTCGCTCTTCTAACAATTCTATCGAATAAATGTGGGAAATAATAAATGAAAACAGGAATAATAATAATAATAATAATAATGATAATAATAATGAGAAACCACCAACAACAAGCAAACTTAACTCTAATAGCTTCAATGAATATTTCTCGAATATTGCTCAGACTATCACAGAGAACAATCTTGTCCCAAATACTGATCCTTTAATTTATCTTGAAAATGAAAACTTCACTGATAGATTTTCTTTTCGTGAAGTGAGCTTTGATGAAGTAAGAGATATAATCGAGAATATTAAAAATAAAAACAGTCGCGACGCATTTGGTATTAGCATAATAAATCAATTAAAAATCGAAGTATACCACCTTTGACAAAACTTATTAACCAGTGATCCCCATGTTTTCTTAGGATGCTATGGTAAATCCATTATTTAAAAAAGGTGACCCAGATATGTTGGAAAATTACAGACCCATATCCTTGCTCCCTATCATTTCGAAAGTCATGGAAAAATGTATGTCAACTCAAATGATACAGTCAAATTAGCTTTAGGAAGGACAAAAATACAGTCTTGGCCATGATGGACTTACTCCAGGGGATTTACGTCAGCTTCCATAATCTGCAGTATTGGACAGTTCTGTTTTGTGATCTCAGCAAAGCCTTTGACTGTGTGAACCACGAAATTCACCAACAGAATCTGGAAGCCTATAAATTTTGTCCTAAAAGTGAACAACTTTCAAAATCGTACCTAACTCATAGACATCAAACAGTACAGTATGCTGGTGAGAACTCAGATATGCGTGAATTGAATAGAGGAGTATCTCAGAGCTCAATTCTGGGTCCAACTTTTTTTTTCATTTATATCAATGACTTACCACTAATCAATCCGGAATCAAAGTTCACGCTTTTTGCCGATGACACAATATTTGTGGATGCAGGTTCATTGGCTGGTTCCGTGGGGGCACAAACAGAGGCAGTAAGTTGGTTTAATAGTAATAAGTTATATCTAAATGCAGATAAAACAACGCGAGTTGTATTTTCTATGAGGGAATTGGGAATGGTGAACTCTGACACTGGGGACACTACATTTCTGGGGGTAAATGTAGATCCAAGGCTGCAGTGGGACACCCATATGAACCATGTAGCCATGTAGCTTCCAAACTCTAGAAAGACCTGTATTCAATTCGTTACCTAGCCGATAAAGTGTCTGTCGGAATTCTTAGAAGAACATACTTTGCAACTTTCCATGCACACCTTTTTCATTCAAAACTTGCCTGGGGCAATGCATTCGGGGCACAGCGTCTGTTTGGAATTCAGCAAAAGGCGATTAGATCAAAGAGTGGTTTGAGACTGCAGGAGGGTTTTTCGGAGCTTGGGAATGCTTACACTTCCATCTCTTTTTATTCTGGAAAACCTCTTGTATATCAAGAGAAACATTGGTACATATAGAGTACACAGCAGCAATATTGTTCCTATATACTGCCGGCTAAATAGGTGTCAGGATGACATTGGGCAATCAAATTTCTCAATGTCTTCTTAAGGTATTACCTTTATTAGGTTCTTTTAGAACCTAATAAAATGTTAGAAAGTGTCTGATGGAATATAGCTTTTATAGTTTTAATGAGTACTTGTCCTTTGATTTGACGTATAATAATAATAATAATAATATTCATTCACAATTTACACATAGTTCAATTTCACAATTCATACGAGGCAATTTCAGAATAAATATAGAAATCCCGCAGTAGGATATACCTGTGCGTGGGTTCTGCATAATTTAACACTTTTCATTTGAATACTGATGACATATGAATACTAATAAATATAATACTTAATGTATAACTAATATAGGATACAATAAATAAAATAAAATAATGTATATAAAATAGAATAAAATAGAATACAATGAAATAATAATAAATAAAATAAGTAAAATAATGGGTAGACATTTTATATATTTTAGACATATTTAATTCAATTACAACTACAAAATTCAAATATGGATTTGTGAATGTGGATCAGTTTCAGTGAATGTCACTGTGGTAGTAGACTTCTTATCAACGTATTGATGTATCAGTAGTCTTGGCAAGCTCGTTTTTGAATGAGTTGATACTCCTGCTTTTTGATATGTTTAGGAACGAGATTATAAAGTCGAGGAGCTAGGTATGAGTAAGATCTTTGAAAGATGTTTTTCTTTGAGTTTGGAACATATGAATTGTTTTTGTGGCGACTTCCGTATTGGTGACTTATTTCCTTCAATTCATGTCTATTAATATGTTGTCTAGTAGTTTTGAAGAAGTAGAGTTGTCTGACGTCTAAGATTCATGTTTCTTTGTATAGCGAGTCGGCCAGGTAAGTTCTTTTTTTGAAGTGGATTATTTTCATTATTGATTTTTAACTTGTTCTAGGTGTTTTAACTATGTTGAGTTTGCTGCATCCCAGACAATTATTCCGTACGTAAGGTGGGTATACGCATCTGGGCTGATTGTATGTATGGTCTCATGTATTTTAATCTGTATGTAACAAAACGTAGTTTTTCGACTCAGTAAACAGTATGTGCATCCCACCTTAGATGAGCGTCAATATATATACCACACGGTATTTCAATTTATTCACTTTCCTTAAATTTAAGGTAATTATTGGCGTATGGAGTGAAAGTTATGTAAAATGTTTTAGACATTTGATACTCAATAATTTACTTTCGAACCATTTAATTATCGATTGGAAATTTGTTTCAGCTTTTTGTTTCAGAGAATTTTATGATCCCGATTGATAAATAATTGCAGTGTCGTCGGCGAAACTGATTATATCCCCTTCTACATTCAGCGAGAAAAGATCGTTTAGGTAGATGTTGGAAAGTAACGGCCCCAAAACGGTTCCCTGCGGTACGCCATATTCAACAGTGTGTAGATCACTCTTTGCGTCTTTGATTTTCACACATTGCTTTCTTTGATTTAGATAGCTACACAGTAGCAAATACGTTACGCCTCTGAATCCGATGCTCTCCAGTACTTCTGACAGTTGGTCGTGACTGACAGTATCGAAAGCTTTTTTTAAATCTACGAATATAGGGATGGTAATTTTTCATCTATACAGGGTGTAACATGAGTACGTAAAAATATTCAAGTGAAGTATTTCTGAGACAATTTTAAGAAAAAAAGTCTATATAAACTGTCCGGAAATAACTTTTGCAAAAACTAAGTTATTTGCACGAAATTTGGTACCCGGGGTTTTTTTGACGTGGGAAATCATAATTTCGTATTAATTTCCATGTAACATCTAGAGGGCGCTGCGTACGCTGTAAACAGTAAACAGTAAGTTTTTGGTACTTTCAATGGAAGAACCTTATTCCCACACCTTTTCCAAGTAAAAAAGGTACCTCCTCAACAACGCTGGAAGAGATATTTACAATTTTCTATATCGATGCATGTTACTTAGCTCCTAGGGCGCTAAGTGAAGTTGCTGAGAACATTACAAAAAATAAGTATGTGGTAGGTCTCGTCAAAATGAACTACTTTTTTCCTATGAAATGTTTATCGAAAAATTATTTGTTTTCGAGATACAGATTGTTGAAATTTTCCAAAACATGGTTGGTTTTTGTCATAAGTTTTTTGCAATTTTAGTTATTTTGATCACTATATGAATGCTGAAATGGCTGATATGTTTTGCATACGGCTTGGCTGACGGAAATTCAACCGAGGCCAGACGCATCTATCAGGAAAGGTATCCCCAACGCGTCACTCCTTGTGCAGCGACATTTGCGAATCTTTTCCGGCGACTTTCCGAATCTGGAAGCTTTGAAAGAAATTCTGCAGTAGGACGGCCACGGACTACAAGAACTGTGGAATTGGAGGAGGCGGTTCTCGAAGAAATTAGTGAACATCCAGAGACAAGTACAAGAAAAATTTGTCAAACTTCAAATGTGAGTCATATGACCGTTTACAGAATTTTAAAGGAACATCAATCATATCCTTATCATATTCAGCGTGTCCAGGCACTTACGCTACGTGATTTCCAACCACGTATCGAATTTGCTCAATGGCTTCAAAGGAAAGTCGAACAACATCCCCAAATTTTATCGCAAATCCTCATCACAGATAAGGCTAATTTTTCAATAAATGGTATCATGTACTTCCATAACAACCACATCTGGGCGGAAGAACCCACATGCGATAACGCAAACTCATTTCTAAGACAGATTCTCTTTTAATGTATGGGTAGGCATAATTGGGGATTTTTAATTGGGCCCTATTTTCTCCCCTTGCGTTTGAATGGAGATGCTTGCCAAAATTTTTTGGAACACGAGCTTCCCTAGCTTATGGAAGATGTTCCCATTGGTCTCCGAAATCATTATTGGTTCATGCACGATGGAGTCCCTGCTCATTTTAGTCTGATAGCAAGAAATTTCCTAGACGTAGCATATCACCAACGATGGATAGGAAGAGGAGGCACTCAGCATTGGCCCCCGAGGTCACCGGACCTCAATCCCGTCGAATTTCTCTTATGGGGACACCTCAAATCACTAGTTTATGCTTGCCCCATTGAAAACGAGGAAATGTTAAGGGATCGCATCATAGCTCGCTGCGAAACGATTAGAAACACTCCCGGAGTTTTTCAACGGATGCGGAATTCTTTGATGAGGAGAGAGAAGCTGTTGGGGGTCGTCACTTTGAACAGTTGTTTCGTTCAGTTTTTATATGTTTAATTGCCTAATAAATAACATAGTAATTCTCCGAATTGTTTTTTTACAAACTCCGAAATGTAGCACTTTCCAATTGAATAATTAAACCTGACAAATGTTTTCAATTTGGATTGATTAGGCAGTTTGATAATACTCAGTTTGAAAGAAGTCTGTGTTTAAAGTTCGATGAAAATAACTGCAGTTGCAAATTACTTATGACAAAAACCAACCATGTTTTGAAAAATTTCAACAATCTGTATCTCGAAAACAAATCATTTTTCGATAAACATTTCATAAGAAAAAAGAAGTTTATTTTGACGAGACCTACCACATACTTAGTTTTTGTTCTCAGCAACTTCACTCAGCGCCCTAGGAGCTAAGTAACATGCATCGATATAGAAAATTGTAAATATCTCGAAAACGATCACCTCCAGCGTCGTTGAGGAAGTGTACCTTTTTTACTTGGAAAAGGTGTGAGAATGAGGTTTTTTCATGAAAAGTACCAAAAGTACACTGTCAAAAATGATAGAGCAATTTGAAAAAAATAATGACAGCGTACGCAGCGACCTCTAGATGTTACATGAAAATTAATACGAAATTATGATTTCCCACGTCAAAAAAACCCTGTGTACCAAATTTCGTGCAAATAACTTATTTTTTGCAAAAGTTATTTCTTTTAAAAGCGAACAAAAAAAATCAATTTCAACAATCTGTATCTCCGAAACGAAGCATTTCCGGACACAAGTTTATATAGACTTTTTTTCTCAAAATTGTTCCAGGAATAAGTAACTTGAATATTTTAACGTACTTATGTTACACCCTAGTTGCTAAGTTGGTCCGTGAGAGCTGATATAGCGTCTATAGTTGATGTGCCCTGTTTAAAACCGTATTGTTTTTGGATAAAATATTATTTTTATTTAAGTACGCGCTTATTCGTGATTTGAAGATGATCCCAAATTTTTTGCGAAATTTGTTCTTACAGATATTAGACGGTAATTCTCTACTTTATTTCTATCTCCAGATTTGAATATTGGTGTAATAATAGCGATTTTAGAGGGGTCTGGACATAATCCACTACTGAAGGACCAGTTAATCAGCTAAGTTGATGGTTTTGCTATTTCTCTTGCTATTAATTTGATAGTTTCTGCTCGGAGGTTGTCGATTCCGGGACATTTTTTGTTTGTTTGTTTTTGTTTGTAAATTGCTACTGCAATACTGGCATGAGTAAAGGATTGATTTATTGATTGATTTGAAGCTCCCAATATTGGGGTCCTTTCCTGTGAAACCGGAAGTGATGGAAGCGTATAATTTTTTTTTCAATTCTTATAATCAACACCCCTGCCAAGTTTGGATCTCACACTCTCGAAACCATGGCTTGTCTGAAGAATCGTTGACACCCGGCATAGTTGAGTGGAGGCGAAAGAAAACTTCTTTCTTTTGCTTTGAAATATTGGTAAGCGTTCATGAGCTATTTGAATCATTCACCAACTTTTGTCGTAGAGTTCGAAGTTTATTATAAAATATAAATTCTGTTGGTGTTTTCCAATGAGAATATTTCCCATTTTTTTAAGCAAGATTGATGGAAATTCCAGAATAAATAAATTGTGAAATCTACCTTTCCGACTGGCCGCGCCCTTTTTTTCAAAATGCTATCGATGAGGTCGGAGAAGCATTTACTGGAAGCTTGAAGTATTGTTCAGAGGTAATTTCAGAAAACATAGTGATGATAATGATTCCGGACAATCAATTTTTGTTATGCTGAGGATGGATAGATAGATAGATGTCATTTATTTCGCCAAAGATTACATTGTTGTAAGCTAGCAATAGTCAGGTATATGAATAAACAAACAGATATATAAATATACATATACGGATTAAAATAGCATATAAAAGTAATAAGTAATAAGTAGACACTGGGTATCATAAAAGACAAAAAGATTAATGAAAATACTCAGACAAATGGTGAAAACACTTATCTATTGAAAATTCCTGGATAGTTATCCTGAACACAGTTAGGCTCTCAATATTTTTAATTATTTCTGGCAACTTATTGAAAATACGCAACCCTATATATTCGGGCGAGTTATAAGTTATACACATTTTTGCAATTGGCAGACTGAAGTTTTATTTATACCTGGTATTCATTGAATGGATATCTTTGTTCAGTTTGAAGCTGTTTTTGTTTTTAAAAATGTATAAACACATTTCCAAAATATATAATGGAGTGAGCGTTAGTATCCTAAACTCTATAAAAATGTTCCTGCAAGAATGAGTATATTTCACACCAGCAATACATCTGATGATGCGTTTTTGAGAAATTAACACATCTCCTTCTAGGGTGGAGTTACCCCAAAGACAAATACCAAATCTAATGCGGGGGTCTACCTGTGCATAATATAAATTCATCATCTGTCCTCCTAGTTAGAACACATTCAACATTTTTGAAAAGGTAATATATTGAATTCAGTTTGGAAATCAATGTTTCATAGTGTGGTTTCCAACTAATAGTTGGATCAATCTTGATTCCCAAAAAACTGATCGCCTCTACATTGTCTCGAACCATATAGTTGTTGATGCATATATTAAGTGGTTCACATACTTTTTGTCGATTATGAAATGTCGCTAATTGAGTTTTTTCAGTATTGAAAAATAATTGATGTTCATCAAACCACTCACACGTATGTTCTAATAAATTTGTATAATTTCTGTACTAATGTTTGTTGCTGATGGATTTGAGATGATTAGAGATAAGTCATCTGCATACTTCGTGAAAATCTGATTTTTCAGAAATAAATCAAGGCTATTTATATACATTAACAAAAGACAGGGTCCCAGCACGGAGCCTTGTGGCACACCAGACTCCATTGAAGAATAGTCTGAATTATATTTTTTTATTTCAGTAAGATCTATATGCTGTATTGGAACGAATTATTTTCTATACTTCAAAAAAGATGATATCCAGCTTAGAGGCTGTCCTCTTATTCCAGAGTCATATAGCTTTGACAGTAAAGTATCATGATTGACGCAGTCGAATGCCCTGCTCAGATCACAAAAAATCCCAACAGGACACTCGGCTGCCTCAATACATTTAATAATTATACTATGAAAAGAGGGAATTGCCGTATCAATAGATTTTCCTGCACGAAACCCATGTTGTTTTTCTGTTAATATATTTAATTTTACTAAGAAATTATCAAGTATTCAAAAATTTTGGAAAGCAAGAGAGGGACTGTTACTGGTCTATAGTTTTCAAGCAAAAATTTGTCCTTTTTTTTGAATATTGGAATAATCTTACCCACTTTCAAACAGGAATGAAACGTGCCTGCAGTGAATGATAAATTCACCAAGTGAGTAATGGCTTTTTTGCATGATCTTTTTCACTAAAAACATAGGAATATCATCAGACCCGGAAGAACTTTTATTTTTCAATTTGTGTTTGAGAAGTGTTTCCAATTCATCTTCTCCATGAGGGGTTAAAAAAAAGGAATCATATCGGATTACTCTGCAATCTAATACATAGGATCTATCCTTGTTAGTCAAGTTTTCAATCATTGTTTTGGGAGCATCTGTAAAAAAAAACTGTCGGAAGATGAAGCAATCAAATGGGGGTTACTTATTTCTTGATCATCAACTCTCATTGCTAAGTTACCTTGTTTTTTATTTTTATTTGATAATTCATGCTGGTTCGAGAACAGGATAACTTTTGCATAAAAAGTTCAGGTCTTTAAGGTTGGTGCTTGATCTTCTGACCTCATCATTGACCCATTTTTTATTTGGTGTACGTTCACTATAATATTTCCTTTCAGGGAGGTAAAGATTGAAATAATGCAAAATAATTGAATAAAAATACTCAAAAGCTGAATTTAAGTCTTCGATACAATATAGAGGCTCCCAGTTCTCCTCTACTAATGCTCTTTCGAAACGCTTAACATTATCTGCATTGAAACTCCTGCGATATTAAGATTTGCTACTTAAAATGCTATTTCCTTCTAATTCTAAATGAATAGAACGATGATCAGCTATACAATTATCAAAATCACAGCATAGTCCTTCCTTATTGAAATTGATAAAAATGTGGTCGATCATTGTATAGGTGTATTGTGTCACTCTAGGAGAAGTACTTACTGGAGTTTTTGAGGTGTATTGTTTGAAGGTATTTTCAGAAAAGAAAATGGTGACAATAGCTTTGAAAAATCGGTTTGTTCTATGGATGAGGATGTAGAAGCAGTTATGAGAATTCTCAAAAAATTCGAAGCATTTTTTGGCGGTATTTCCAGAAACGATGACGACAATGGCTTCGGTTAATCAGCTGATAATGCGTCGAATTGAAAGTGTCAAGTTTTTGGAATTTATTGATGATGATATTATCAATCGAGTGAATATTGATATGTTCCGTATCGAAATAATTTGAAATATTCAAGACCATCAGGTTATCTTCCAAAACACAGAAGCACTGCGTATTATTTCCCCTCTTAAAAGATTCACAGCCGCAAAATTTATGCCGTAGTGAAAATAATGACTTTGTGGTTTATTCATCCAGTTCCGTAGTAAATGCCGGATTATAATTTATAAATTGAATTCGAATAAAATTTCGCTTTCTTCGCGAATAAATCAACTGACCGGAATGTATAGCCTGTTATTATACTTTACAATAATTGTTGAATTGTTGTGATGGTATTTATTTATTGTGTGAGTACACTTAGAGCTGCACGAATGATGCATAATGCATTTGAAAATTTGTAATGAATCCATAAAATTGCGGAAGAAAGTGAATTCTCCATTGGAAAACATGAATTCTTGACATATCTGCAAGGTGAAGGTTATTGCAACAATAAAATATTTATTATAATATGGTTGAGTGGATTAATGAGTAATTTGATTCAATTCAGTTTGCTTTTGTGCTTCAAAAATGAAAGTTTTCCCAATGTAATATACTATTTCTCCATTTAGATATAGGGTGTCCCAAAGTTCATGTTACAAGCCATATTGCTGTTTGAATTCGGAAAGATAAAATGGGGAATCAAAACTCCTTTTAACAGCATCGAACAGTCCTTTGCATTTAGGCCTTTCCCAGTCTTATTATGAGATTCAAACTTGGATTCAAGAAATGGAATATTTTTCACCGTGAACGACCCCTACTTGGGGATTTTAAATGGAACACCCTGTATATTTATACTTTTTTTAATTCTATGGACGATTCTGAGTACGATCACATAGATTTGAGACGAAAAATTGGTACATTTGATTTTTCAGAAGTGTTTTTATTTTCGCATTTAGAGTGCGTTAGACCCACTTCAACCAATTTGATGAACATGAATGGGTAAAAAATATTATATAACAGTGTTTTCCGCCTAGTTGAGTACCTATGGCGGTTTCATATTTCCAAAACCACTAATTGTAAAAAAACTCTCCTCAGATTCTAATTTTTTCGACGAATCCATTGATGGTTTCGAATCGAAAATCGGATGGATAGCAATCCTAATACAGTAATTATTTGTCGAAAAAAGATGAGGAAATTGGGGTGGGTATATCGCTGATCAAGTATGCTGTGGATAATTATTAAGGCCATTCAATAAAGGTTCACTGAGTAACGGATATAAACGTGTTTTTATTCAGCAAGTTTCAAGTAACTTATATAAATGTAGAAGAGAAATGATTTTCAAATTTTCAACAATATTGGCGGTTGACTACTGGGAGTTCGGTTCAAAATATAGATGGCATTGTTTACTGCTTCAGCCCATAAGTACTGTGGTGATTTAGCAGCACACATCATTGATCTTGCATTTTCCATGATAGTTCTATTCTCCCTTTCAAATCGATCATTTTGTTGGGGAGTGTAGGGAGCAGTTAGCTCTAGTTCAATGCCTTCTTTGTCCAAGTATCTCTTGAAATCCAAGTTTGTATATTCTGTACCATTGTCAATATGCAAAATTTTAACTGAATGTCCGAATTTTGTTCTCACTGAAGTTTATAAAGCAGTCTGGAACATCACTTTTATGTTCAACAAAATAAGCTAGTAGGTAGGATGAGTAACTGTCTTTGAATAAAACAAAGTAGCGAGCCCCAGAAACAGATGATGTCACCGGGTTTATTTATAGCTTGACGAACACTTTTTTTATAAGAAAGCTGATGTTGTGTACCCAAGAGACACTCGTCACACTGAAAATTATCAGAGTTTTCAAAATTCACTTCTGAAACTAACCCTTTTGACACCATTTCCTCCAATACTTCCACATTTACATGTACAAGTCTGTAATGCCAATTTCTCAAAGTGTCTTTGGCATCTTTTGACACGATATTCACATTCTGAGTGACTGTCTTGAACTGCATTTTATACAGATTATTTTCTTCACGAACACCACTGGCTACTAGTTCATTATGATGATACACTTTGGTTTGTTTTTCTTCTTCTATAATTTTCATCCCTTTATTGGTGAGTATACTCTCAGACAGAAGATTTCTCTTTAATTCTGGCACAGAAAGAACTTCATTCATTGTAGAATCATACCAATGTCCTTTTATCAGTTTTTTTATTTTCACAACTCCTTTTCCTTCCACTGGCAATGATTTATTGTTTCCTAAAATAATATTTGATGAGGAATCCAGTTCATCAAATACCCAGAAGTAATCTCTTTTGAAGCACATATGGGCACTTGCACCGCTATCCATAATCCAGGCTTCTTCTGACCTTCTTCATTTCTCTTTGGAGCCCTACAATCCTTTGCCATATGACCTTTCTTTTGACAATTGTAACAATTGAAAGGAAATCTAGATTTCTTGTTATTCTTTTTGTATTTGTGTGTCTCATTCTTCTCAACAAACTTTCCTTCTAAGGATATTGCAGCTAGTACCGTTTCTTCTTTCTCAATTGATGTGAGACTTCTCTCTTCATCCATAGTTTGTTTGGATTAATCTAAAGAAAGCCAAGCCTG
This sequence comes from Gonioctena quinquepunctata, assembly GCA_018342105.1. Lineage (NCBI taxonomy): Eukaryota > Metazoa > Arthropoda > Insecta > Coleoptera > Chrysomelidae > Gonioctena > Gonioctena quinquepunctata. The sequence continues at coordinate 77,867 of JAFIRS010001806.1, read as the reverse complement.
ACGCACATTCCTATATTTCAAGGGTAGTGTGCTTAAGATTTTTATGATTATCGCAGCATTACTGATTTTATCTCCCGATTCTTTGATCTCTCGAGCGGGATTTTCTACTTTTGATACATGTTGTGCAATCGAACCACTGGAGTCCATTTTATATTGGTGAAATTTTTCATGCACCAACATCTTGTTCACCTCTGATTTTTGTACATAGATTGAATCTAACTTATCGATCATGTCCTTTGATAAGGTGCAGTTCTTAATAAGGGTGATGTGTCCTAAATCCATTGTTGCTGTTAGCAAAAACATTGCTTGTGCATCTTTCTTGCACCAAGCTTCTGCTTCTTGTGCTTGATTTAAAGGGGGCTGGGTTACTGTACCATCTGCCAGGCCATACAGTCCTTTTGCTTTTAGTGCACATTTGATTTGAAATTTCCATTGATGATAGTTTTTACCATCAAACTTCGCCACTGACTTTACATCGATTTTATCTCCCATGGCTGTCGTGCAGGGGCAGGGAATCTCAAATTAACTGATCTGGGCCCATAACCTATTAAGGCCATTCATTAAAGGTTCACTGAGTAACGGATATTAACGTGTTTTTATTCAGCAAGTTTCAAGTAACTTATATAAATGTAGAAGAGAAATAATTTTCAAATTTCCAACAATAATGGCGGTTAACAACTGAACTCTTGTTTTGACAACTGTCTTTTTACAGAACATATATTTCATGAAACAGAATTCAAAAGTACCAACCTAACATTTTCAAATTGAGAAATACCCTATTCCAATAATAATCTACACAAAAAACTCCTTAGCAGCAAACGCACAAATAATTCCACTTACCGACACAAACTTACTAAGAATAACCTTTCTAGCAAATAATAAGGGTGAAGAAGTCAAAATTGGTATCACTGCCTCATACCGGCCCCCTTCTGTTGATGTAAGAACTTACCTGAATGATATATTTTGAATTTTTGGGTGATATAAATATAAATTTATTAGATACGGTTTCCCAGGACACTAAACTTTACCAAAATCTGATGACCGAAAATGGTTTCGCTTCTTATATTAATGAACCAATGAGAGAAACTCAAGAATCAAGACCGATTATCAATCTTATTTTCTTGAGAAAAAAAACAAAATTCTACAAAATGAAATCAATTTTAAATCATCTGTTATCCATAGTGATATGACAGATCATAATTCAACACTCATATATCCCCAAACTGAAACACAAAATATAATCAATACATAAGGAGGGTTAGGTATGAAAAATTAAAATATATCTAGAGAAAGGACAATGGGCAAATATATTACAATATAATGAAACACAAAAATCATATCATGCTTTTATTGAGATATTAAATAAATATATAACAGAAGCAACCGAAACGTTTAGTTCAAATAAAAAAATAAGTAAACTGAAACCATGGATCACAGCAGGTTTGATAACTTCTATTAAAATCAAGGACAATCTGAAAGAAAAACTTTTGAATAAATACCTGGAGACTCCGAAAGAAAATATAAAGAATACAGAAACAAACTTAATAATTTACTCAAACGAACAAAAAATCAATATTATAAAAACAAGCTTGATGAAGCTAAGGGCAATTCTAAACAGACATGGAAAATAATAAAGGAGATTTCTAACACTGAATCGAATAAAAATCATATAGAAAATACCACTATTATTAAAGGAAACAGCGAACCTACAGTAAATAATGAAGAAAAAGCTGATTTATTCAATGAATTCTTTACAAATATAGGATTGGAAATGGCAAAAGAAATTGAAATATGTAATCTACCACAGAATTTTTTTGAAGAACCTTCAGTGACGGCGACCTTATTTCTCGAACCTACTGATGAAAACGAGGTAATAATATAAATTTCAAAACTCAAAAATTATTGTTGTCGAGGCCATGCATTGGACTTGTTGCGGGACTATTTGTCACAACGGACACAAAAAGTTAAAATCGGGGACCAACTCAGTGGGCCATTAGATATATCTATTGGTGTACCACAGGAAACAGTTTTGGGCCCAATTCTGTTTCTTGTATACATTAACGCTATATCCCAAACACAAAATTTCAAGAGCCATGTCATTTGTTACGCTGATGACACAGCTCTAATATTCAGAGATGACAGTTGGCATAATATCTTCAATCGAGCTGAGGAAGACCTACAGGAATTGAAAACCTGGTTCAACAATAACCTACTGAGTCCTAATATAAAAAGGACAAAATTTATGTGCTTTTCATTAAACTCTGATGACCAACACCCTATCAACAAACTCAGAATACACATGCCCACCTGCACCAAGAATATGACATGCAACTGCCCAAAAATAGAAAAAACGACATCCATAAAATATCTGGGCGTAATTATTGACCAACATCTGAGGTGGGAAGAACACATTTCTCATATAAAAAGGATGAGACTTCTACTCTCTCTACTCTACTCTCTCGAAAAAATATATTAATTTTGTATAATTCTTTGGCAGAATTTATACTCAGATATTTTCCTGTTGTGTGGGAGGTGCATTCAATAATGCTTTCAATTGCCTACAAACAACTCAAAACTCATTACTGAAAATTACATTTAAAAGAGCTAGACGTTTCCCAACGGAGCAACTATACAGGGAAACCAAAATACTTAACATTAGATCCCTATACAGCTACCAATGTTTGATATGGATGTTCTCGAACATCCAGAAATTCAGTTTCATCGCTCACAAAACCACAAGATCAGTCGAAAACTTACATATCAAAATTCCGCTCTTCAAAAAAAGTTATACACAAAGATTCGTTTTCTTCTTCGGAGCTAAACTGTACAACCTTCTTCCAACACACCTGAAAAAAATTGAAAAAAATAAGTAAATTTAAACCGACCCTCAAGCAACACATACTAGAGAACCCGAAAACATTCAAAATATTCTAAAATACAAAAGATTCGAAGACTCACCTCAAAATCCTGCATCGCCGATCGCTATCCCTTCCTCTGCATTATCATTATCATTATGATTACCATTTTTATGACCATCATTATTATTTTAATATTTTCTTATAATTTTTGTTTTATAAATTTGTATTATTCTTTGTTTTAATTTACATTTTTCATTCTCATCTTCATTCTCTACCACTGCTGTTATATGCATATAAAATGTTATTACAGAAGTTGAATACTTCTTCAAGTGGGGTAAAAAAAAGCACAAAACAGGCGAAATACGCGCAAATGTACTTTTTTAATTTCTCCTTTTCTTATGATATCTTGTTTTTGTAAAGCTAACATGATGAATAATTATGTTATATTGGAATGGCTCTTGTCAGCCAATGAAACTGTAACTATAATAACTGTTGTTATTGAAATAAAGTTGATTTGATTTGATATAAAATTTAATGAAACTGAATTAAAAAATATAAATTATTACATAACTAAAGTTCATGATCCAATCCAAAAAAAATTGATGATAAATGTTTGAAGTGCATTCCGACAATTCCCTGACATTTTATGGCTGTATCAATTATGTTTCGCATCACATTTCACAACATAGCGGGATTTATCGTAGCAATCACTTCACGAATGCAATGTTTTTAATTTTCAAGTGTTTTATGCGATGTATGAAATACTTGTTCATCCACATAACCCCACACAAAATAGTATGAAATATTGGGATCAGGTGATCGGACAGGCCAACGTACAGGACCATTCGTTGCAGTTACTCGCTCATTAAACCAATCAAATCAATCAATCAATCAATAATGTATTGCGTCATTTCTAATTTCATTTCAACTTAGCATAATATATACAACTTATCACTTATTTAAAATATATATACAACGATTCTTCCATTGATCTTGGGGATATTGGGTAGGCCTCTCCAACTTGCCGTTCAAGGGGAGGGGTCTGCAGATTTGTGGGTATATGCTAGGCTTGGTTATTTTAGGAGTGGATTAATTTGTCGCCAACTGTAAACTTATGCGAGTGCTTCGTATTTGTTTTATACGATAATTGTTTTTATCAGAACTGTTTATCAGAACTGTTTAGCGGAAAAATTAAGAAAATCCGTTTTGAAAGAATTTATGTACAGAAAAGGATGTATTCGGGTGTTTCGCGGTTTAAAAAATTGCCAAATTAATAATATTCTAACGAAATAAAAAGTTGGGTTGGGGAAGGAACTCTAAGTCTGTCTCCACAGAAATTAGTATTCATTGAGGTAGGTACATTGATCTTCTGATCTGTAATTTGTGACACTCTCTGTATAAACTCTACTAAGTATATAATGAAAATGTAGGACTTACCTATGAAAATGTATGGGGAAAAAAGAATTTAAATTGAACATTTCTGGGGGTTAGGTGACAAGGTGATGTTATTGATGTTGTCCCCTTGTTTTTACCCTTGGGAGTGTGACTTCTAGTCGTTTTCCTTTATTTTTGAATTTCATCTCTTTGTTTTTTATGCAATGTGGGTTGTTATAATTGACCAGCATCAAAATTCTTTATATCGCCAAAAAGTTGGAACAATATAAAAATCCTTTTTTAGAGAAATTAAAAAAAAAACATCAGAGGCTATCATCTTTCAAGAACCACCTTGGTCCGGTAAGCTGGTGTATAGATATGCTATCTCAAGGTAAGTCTCACTTGGAAATCAACCCGCCCCGACTCGCCTCTGACAACGACAGGGGTATCAATAATTAATGTTTTTCTCATTGAATTCTATGAAAATTAAGGAATAATTCTGAAAATAAACTGTAACTTCTTATGTACAGCATTCTTGATGAAAATGGAAGAGCTTTTCATCAGAAGTAAAAATCGGTTGAAAAACAAAGAAATAAAAAAAAACAGATTTGTATATATAGGGTGTTAGTGAATAAGTGCGACAAATTTCAGGGGGTGATTCTGCATGAAAAAATAATGACAGTTTGCCATATAACTTTTGTCCGCAAATGCTTCGTTTTCCGAGATACGGGGTGTTAATGTTTTTCTTAAAAACTGACTTTATTTATTGCTCTGAAACCGGTCAATATATGCAGATGCAATTTGGTGAGTTCCAAGAGGTGAATATTGCGCATTTTTTTGACATACAATTAAGAATTGTATGTTCATCATTGGCATGCAAACGGGTAATGATCTCAATTTTTTCAAAGAAAAAAATGGTACGCCACTGGGATATTTCAAATTAAAAGTCATAATTGAATTTCTTGTTCAATTTGTGACAAAAAAATCATTCCTGCCTTTTTTTCGTATAAGGTGCCATTTTTATGCAAAAAAATAAAACATCTCAAAGCGTATTTGTCATTACTTTAATACATTATCTAGTAGCGATGCTAGTAGGCCACTGTCAACATTCTGTTGAATACGAATATTTCAACGAAATGTCAAATTATTGTTTTTTCATTTTCAATCTTTTAGTTTGGTATAACATTGATGATAATAAGTAATTAATTTTTCTTTTATCGAAAAGATTGGAAAATTATACAAATGCGGAATTGTCAGATATGCATTTTGTCTATGGTCGAAGTAATGGAAATAGTCGGCAAGATCGATGATTGTATGCTGAGTTGTATCCAGGACGTAGGGTACCCCATCACACAATATTTGGTCGTCTCCACCAACGTTTGCGCGAAAATGGTACATTTAAGAAACAAACGGCTGACTGCGGGCGCCCTCGAGAAGTACGAACTGTGCAACTAGAAGAAGCAGTTCTCGAGTTAAATGCGGAGTCACCTGAAACAAGTACTCGAAAAATTGCCAACATACTGAATGTTAGCAACTTCACTGTATTTGAAATTCTTAAAGAAAAGCAATTGTATCCGTTTCATATTCAACGTGTGCAAGCTCTACTACCTAGAAACTTTTTTCCGCGCCTAGTTTTTTTACCATTGGATTCTTCATCAAATCGCTCAAATTCCAAATTTTTCAAATGGCATTTTGTTTACTGACGAAGGTGATTTTGGACGACAGTGTGTACGAAATTTCCATAACAATCACCTCTGGGCTGAGGAAAATCCACATGGAATCTATGAAGCTCATTTTCAGCATGAGTTTTCAGTAAATGTATGGCTTGGGGTACTTGATGATCATTTAATCGGTCCATATTTCCTCCCACAACGACTAACAGGTGACTCTTACCTTAATTTCCCACAGGAAGAGTTACCTGTTCTTCTTGAAGAAATTCCTCTACAACTAAGACAACACTTCTGGTTCATGCATGATGGTGCACCAGTCCATTTCAGCATTATTGTACGTAATCACTTAGATACAGTATATCCAAATCGTTGGATAGGTACGGTACGGAACATTGGCCTGCTTGATCTCCGGATTCAAATCCTGTAGATTTTTGCATTTGGGGTTTCCATAAGTCATTAGTTTATTCCACTCCCGTCGAAAATGTTGAAGACCTGAGGAATCGAATTATAGCCGGCTGTGAGACAATAAGAAATACACCAGGAAAATTTGCGCGAATACGACAATCAATGAGGCGAAGAGTTGAATCTTGTATCACGTCTAAGGGAGGTCATTTTGAACATTTGTTGTAGCTTTGCGCCTATTTGTATATTAGTGTTATTAGTGGTTTAACGTTATTGTATTAGATAATTCTTGATGATGTATTGAAGAAATGAAAAGTACGCGTTGAGATGTTTTATTTTTTTGCATAAAAATGGCGCCCCATACGAAAAAAAGGCAAGAAAATTGAACGAGGAATTAAAAAATGATTTTCAATTTAGAATATCTTAGTGGGGTACCATTTTTTTCTTTAAATAAATTGAGATCATTACCCGTATGCACGCCAATGATGAACATAAAATTCTCAATTGCATGTCAAAAAAAGCGTAATAACTTTAGAACTCACCAAAGCTCATTTGCATATCTCGAGCGTATCTCGGAAAACGAAGCATTTGCGTACAAAAGTTATATAACAAACTGTCATTATTTTTTCATGCAGAATCACCCCCTGAAGTCGCACTTATTCACTGAACCCCTGTATATTTTCACTTAAGTTCGTGTTGTTTTGAAAATCAATTTTCTCCTTGACTATAATTTTTCGCATTTATATATAGCAACCATATCAGAATTCAAAAACATAATCTAATAAGAAAGGAGTATAATTCCTTTCCTAAAATCTACTAAGTATTAAAAAAAAAACTTGAAAACAACATAATAATTATATGTAAGGAAATGTTTATTAACAGTTCGTTATATCCATTTGTATTTTTAACCGACGAAATAAAAAAGGAGGAGGTTCTCTAGACGACGCGTATATTTTTATTTTTTTTATTTATGATCACGCATAACTTTTCACAGAGCAGTTCGATTCTGATGGTTCTTTTTTTTCATTGGATAGGGTGTACTCCGTAGTTGGTCCCATTTGAATTTGAACGAAGAAATCCATCCCTAAGGGTAGCAAAATGGAGGATATTGATCGTTCACCCTGTGAATTTAGGTCCGTTAACCGATTCTATCAGGCATAACTTTGTAGTAGGTTTTCCGATTTGGATGATTCTTTCTTTATTAGATAGGGCATACCTCATAGTTGATCATATTTCAATTTGGAATGAAATTATTTGCCCCTATGGGTAGAGAAATAGGGGATGATTGATTTTTACTTGTGAACATTGGCACACATATGTAGTTGACATTGACAGATCCTTCTATATCCGTCACAATAATTATATTTTATGAAAAGATGGAATTATATACAAAGTGATGAAATCAACTTGCCAGAACTTAAAAAATCAACTGGAAAGCAAAAAATAAAATAAACCTTAGACTTAATGATAATTGAGCTCCTAAGCTAATGTGAGTAACCAATTTTGAGTCGGCACCAAACAAAGTAGCGAGATCACAAACTCACAAATTTGCTTCATATGTGCTTGAGTTGGAATATAGTGATCAAATTTTATATATGCATAGTTTTTCCTAGAAGATATTGTGTAATATTCGAATAAACTCTGCTCTAAAACCCTCAAATTCAGTGAGACATTCAAACACAGCGTTATTGCCGCTTCTTTTGACGTCATAAGTCCATTGTTTTGGCATTTTCCTGAGTTGCCAGTGTCACTATTTTGCGGAACTTCTGAGAAAACGTTATTCTCTTTCATCCCATGAATAAATCAGAACGTCAGCATGTGTTATATTTAAATGAAGATTTTGTATTTGACAGTTCCTTGATTTAGTTATTTTTGAATAATATGTATTTATACCGAGTGCTATGTCATTATTTCTTCGGACTGCTCTCCTTGTGAAGAAATATTATGAATAACGCTTGTCAACGATGTAATTACTGGCAATCTCCGCGATCAGCATGTGTTATATTGAAATGAAGACCATTTGATAGCTGCTCTTGATTTAGTTATTCTTGAATGATATGTATGTATACCGAGTGCTATGTCATTATTTTTTCGGCCTGTTTACACTGTAAAGAAATATTAACGCTGGGCAACTCTGTAATTATCTTGGATCTGAACTTGTTACGTCACATCCGCAGTATTCGCAGTGTTCAGACAGAAGCATTTATTTGTTTTTTTAACTACTCTGAAAAAAAAATTGAAAAAAATCCAATTCTTTTTCTCATCGTTTTGGACGTTTTGGTATTTTTCCAGAAATTAATGTTATCGCCTATTGAATTAGGTAAATCGTAAAATGATGGCGCCGTTTTGATTACTTCTTCAAAGTAATATACTGATCTTCGATAATTGTTTGTTTGGCGCCGACTCAAAATTAGTTAATCACATTAGTTTATGAGCTCAATTATCATTAAGAGTAAGAAGGTTTATTTTATTTTTTGCTTTACATCTGATTTTTTCGTCGGTTTAAGTTTTTGTTAAGAAGTTTAAGTTATTGAATCCGGCTATGTCTATGATAATTATAAAAATGAAAAACCCAATGTCGCGGCCAGTCGGAAAGATAAATTTCGGAATTTTTTCCTCGATTCTGAAATTGAGATTTTTTAATCTTTCACCAGCCGCCATTTTGAACCTACCAGATCGATATGGCTCGAACTTATCCGAGGCATTAATGGAAAATATTTTTTGCCGAATTTTGTTCCATCGAGTTGAAAAATGTGGCTTTCACTCTGTTGACAGATTTTGTTATATCCCATAAATTTATAGATATCTTTCGAACTGATGGTATTTTTGGGTTCTGGGTACCACGATCGGCAAAGATATATCAAGGTTTTTGAAAGTCTTGTTGTAATGACGGGAACAATAGGTAGTATTTCTATTGAAATCTACCTGAAATCGGTTTGAAAAAATTACAATAACATGCATTTTCAGAATTTAACAAATATCGTATTCTTCAACTGAAGAAGGATACACTGCTATTCGTTATGAAAATGAAATGCCAAATTCATAAACATTACTTTTTCTCATAGCGCATCGCTCATAAATTGTTTCAATATATTTAAAAAAGTACACTGATACTGATAATTTTTTTAACTTGCCCGCCACCTTGTGTTGCAAAAATGTCATGAATCTGTACTGATTTTCAATTTACAGTTAATTAGCTTTCTATGCACAAAGAAATTATCAAAATCCGATTACTGGTTTCGAAAACATAAGCAGTTAAAAAAAAGCATGTAGTTATGCTCAAGATATGTAACATCAAAATATGTAACATCCTTTCACGGTATAAATATGAAAAGGAATTATATGTTGAAAGTTGGGCTAAGACAATACCTATACTCAATCGCCCGAGGCTGATCCCGGAAGCCCTCCTACTGTGTATGATAGATGGTATATAAATGTTCCGTTTTGCGAACTTTTTCCTATTTTCTAGGAATGTTTGGAAATGATTGAAATTGTTATTTTTCTTCGACCGTGCGTTTTTACCCACTTTCCCGCACGCATTTGAGTTTTGAAAGTGTTACTTTCCGCACTAGTGCGGGAAAAACTCACTTTCCCGCACTAGTGCGAGAAAATAAAGATATGTCAATGTTGACGTTATTATATACATTTCATTGATTTCACCTGTAGTTATTACTATTCTTACTAATTCAGGTTGTAATATTCAATATTACCTAGACTTTTTTCTTGCTTCTCTATTTTTTATTTATTGGAATAAAATAAAAATTTGGATACATTTATAACACTCTGTTTCCCAATCAATCAACATAACATAACAATCAAACTAAGCTGTGTCAGGTTTAGTAAGGTACCCAGAGATTTGCTATGTTAACCAAGGTATATCAAGACGTCAAAGTTTCAAGTCCAAGCGTCGTCAAAGTGACAGATAGTAAGATGCCGGCAGAGATCGCTACCTATTTACGCCTACCTAACCCAGAACGTTACACAAGTCACAGTTTCAGACATTCCTCGGCAACGTTTCTAGCAGATTCAGGCGAAGGGATAACCAACATAAAACGTCTTGGAGGCTGGAAGTCAACTGCTGAAGGTTACTTGGAGGACTCCGAAGAACAGAAGAAAACCATCTCAAATGAAATTCTTTCATGTACTTAATACTTGCAACCGATGCCGTCTCCGTCGTCGTCATCTTCATGCACTTTGCAATCTACTGGTGTCACTCTGAACAGCCAGTTACCACCAACTAACTCCGCTGGACCGGCTATTCTTACTCATTTGCAGAATGCTACAAGTTGTGTTTTTAATATTAGTATTCATAATAATTAGTAGATTTTCATTTAAAGTTGTGTATGTTGAAATAAAATATATATATTTTTAATTTGCTTTTTAAATTTGTATGCGGTCGTAGAAAAAATAATGTTTCCAACTCATGCGTAAAGTGTCTTTCCCGCACTTGATTGCTTGCCCGAACTCCGCTCCGCGTCGTTCGGGTCAACGGCAGTCACGTGCGGGAAAGTATCACTTTCCGCACTTGTTAGGAAAATAACTATTTCCTTACAAGTGCACGCGATTGCCATCAAGGCGGAAAGACACTTTACACATGAGTTCGGAGCATTATTTTTTCTACGACCGCATATAAATTTAAAAAGCATATATATATATATATATATATTGTTATGTTATGTTATGCCAGTTAAAGGTTCAAAAGGAAAAAACCCACAAAAATAATAATTACTAAATAGTTATTAGTTCCAAGAGATTTTTTTTTGAATAACTTTTGAAGTTCTATTTATTTGTAAGCCTTTGTATAATATGGATAGATAAAAATGTCAAAATAATATAAAACAATCAATTTCATACACTGTCATAATGATCATAAACCATAATTGGAAAAAAGCCAACAAAAAGTATAAATTTACAAAATTTGCATGAATAAAAGGTGATCAACACATTTGTAAATTTGAAACATACAGTATATGAAATTGGAGATAACTAAAAGTAACCAATGGTAGAACAGCAAACGTCTTCATGATAATAGCCAATCAGAGAATAGATGGTCATAGGTAAAAATTGGAAATTGTGAAGGAATAGCAATTGGTTGATATCATAAGCAATTATTATTAGAATTTGTAAATAGTAATAAGTATGGAAAAATAGTTGGATATATAAATTGAGTAGGATAAACCTAAACAGTGAAATGTGACAATTTAGTGCGCGAATTTAAAAATTCAAATGAGAAAACAGGAAGGGAAACTTGTATCGAGGTAACAACAAACAAAGCCAACGAGGAGATTAAAAATAAAATTAGAAGGGAATGGTCGCAACATTTTGAGAGAACAAAAATTGAAAGAATTCCAACATTTGAAGAGCAAAACCAGTATTACCTTAATTATATATCATTTCCACGTCTCCAAAGCTGATTTCCGCATCTGTATGGTTCCTGATTTATGGTATTGGAGATCCTGATAGCGCTTGTAGTGACAAGGTATCCAGTTTCAGGGCATATCTTGAAACACCGACATCTCCAGCAGGTATAAAAACTTTAATAGTGCATTTCCGGTCCTGAACTATTTCACCAATAACGTATTTCACATCTGAAGAACTTTATTTCACCTTATTTTGAACAATAACAGAAAACTTTACTCTCACGGAGAAATTGAGGTTCTGTTTATCTATCCATGATTTCAATTTTATGATTATCCGTGAATATTTGTATATTCCCACTAGTATAAGTTATTTCTCGTAGGCCAGGTATTTTAAGTCTTCCTGAATAAAGGAGATAATTGCTTTTTGATATTTTGTTGTTTGTTCTTTCACAATGATCAACAAACATACCTACGACCATTGAATAACTTGAGTTTGTGGTGAGAAAAGGAATAACAATTGTCAGCTACGTGACGAGAGAACAGTGACATTCGTTGGCAATTATTATTACCACATACAAATTATTATACAGGGCAAAAATATCTATCTATATCATATCAATTTGGTTCATAAGAATAGCAAAAACTATTAGCTTCATTCATTATATAAAAACAATTAATATTTTTCAATATATCAAAACATAACAAGGCACCCAAAAGGGGGAAAAATATTAAATATATTTAAAAATATATTAATTAAAATATATATATATATATATATATATATATATATATATATATATATATATATATATTATTTCAACATACAAAACTTTAAATGGAAATCTACTGATTATTCTGAATATTATTGTTAAAAACACAATTTGTTGCATGAGTTAGAATAGCCGGTCCAGCGGAGTTAGTTGGTGGTAACTGGCTGTTCAGAGTAACACCAGTAGATTGCAAAGTGCATGAAGATGACGACGACGGAGACGACATCAGTTGCAAGTTGTTAGTACATGAAATAATTTTCTTTGAGATGGTTTTCTTCTGTTCTATGGAGTCCTCCAAGTAACCTTCAGCAACAGCAGTTGACTTCCAGCCTCCAAGACGTTTTATGTTGGTTATCCTTTCGACTGAATCTGCTAGAATCGTTGCCGAGGAACGTCCGAAACTGTGACCTGTGTAACGTTCTGGGTTAGGTAGGCGTAAATAGGTAGCGATCACTGCCGGCATCCTACCAAATGTGTTCACGCCTACGCACTGAACAGAACGTTTTCCTTTTTCATAATTGATGAAAAAACGACGATGCGTGGTGGTAGGAGGCCGTAAATTTGTATAGTTCCTATATAGCTTCAAAAAGGTACCATTATTTATGTCTTCAGCTATAAGAAAGGATCTTGAAGTATAGTTTTTCGAATAGGAAATTCTCACAATAATTTCCTCTATCTTGAATGTCGTCGAGCGGAATTTTCTTAAGCTCTGCTCTGCGAAGAGCACCGGCTAAACCAAAAATGGTGCTTACTCTAATCATAATCTGTGCTCGAAAACCAACATTTTGCTTTTTAAGAACCATGTCAACTTATCAAACTTGCTTATGTCCAGGTTTTGTTTTATTTTGACTAAACATTTCACCATTGAGTAACGCGACCATAGGGTATTGAATTTCAGTACCTTACTCAGTTCGGAAAAATACGCCAAGAAAACCTCTTCTCTAAAGCTATTCACTCCTTTTTCTTTACACCAGCTTAAAAAATGGTTGTATTGCTTTTCGTATCTTTCTCGTGATTTGCTGGGTGACAGATCTGAATTTACCTCATTTGCGGCCTTCAAAATGGCTTCTGGGAGCTCTTCGTCTGACGAATCCATTAAAATATTGCTTTTATTGAAAAACATTTAAATAATGCAGAATCTGTCACTTTGAAGACGCTTCGACTTTGAACTTTAACGTATTGATGACATACCTTGGTTGTCATAGCAAATCTTTGGTTTAAGAAAAATGTATAGGGTAGATATATAAAAGTGTCCCTATTCTTATTTCATTCCAATAAATAAAAAATAGAGAAACAAGAAGAAAAGTCTAGGTTAGATTAAATATTAAAACCTAAATTAGTAAGAATAGTTTTAACCAAAAGTAAAATCAATGAAATGTATATAATAACGTTAAAATTGACATATCTATATTTTCCCGCACTGATGCGGTAACGTGAGTTTTTCCCGCACTAGTGCGGGAAAGTAATTTTCTCCCGCCCTAGTGCGGGAAAGTGACACTCTCAAAACTGAAATGCGTGCGGGAAAGTCGGTAAAATCGCACGGTCGTAGAAAAAAGCGTTCTTAGCGTCTCTCTTCGAAAAATATTTCAGCTTTTTGGTATATTAACCCGTGCCGTCGTGGTAGGTTATCTTGGTATCTGATATTAGTAATTTCTAAGTGGACTGTGACTTATAAAATCTATTCGAGATTTTCGGAATGTACTGCTCGATTGATTCAATGTTTGCGAGCTCGCGGAGATCATCTAGTCCGATGTATATATCACTGTTTGTGATGATACTCATTAAACCTCTTCATCAAATAGTTCATAACTTGGATGGTATTAAGAGGCGGAGCCCCATCTTGTTGAAGATATATCACTTCAGAAACAGCAAGTAATAAATAGAAAATAGAAAGGAAATTGTGGCATTGCAGACAAATTTTTAAATTCCATAAATAAACCATCTTCGAGCAGGATTCGAACCCACGAACTCAATGCCACAACTTCCTTTTTTTATATATATATTCACAGACATTAAGAATGTCACTCAAGCGAGTGGTAAGTCTATTAACAATTCTTCAATATCATTCTGAAGGAATTCTAAATACCTTTCCCCTGTCCACTGTCCTTGAAATAAGATTGGTCCAATAGGGAACACGCATGTGCCCCTTTTCTAAAATATTTTGATTTGCAGATGAATATTACCACCTAGAAAGCTCAGCAACAAACGAAGGAATTGATTTTTTTTTAATGTTTTTTCTAATTCGAAATTGAAAACTGCAATTTTTTCATAACATTCAAAAACGAACTCCTAGCGCCTCTGATAGACGTATGCATCGTTATTTCACACAGTTCAAAGTTTTACCGCTAGTTGCTTCGAACTGTCGACAATAATTTTATCTGTCTTCGTTTCTATGTTGTACTAATATTTGTATTATTATATTTTTTCCAATTGTTACTTATACATCACATTAAAAGTGAGGCTGACTTAATGTTGTTGCAAGAAATAGCATTGTCTATCAATATTCTAAAAACAAAGTTATTCAAGTGAAGGTCAAATCGAGTTTGAATTAAGGAGCACCTTTAAATTTGAAAATTTCGAAAAAAAATTGGGATTTGAGAAATTATTTTCACAAAATTTAATTCATGAGGGCCGAACTGATGCAGGGAAAAAAGAAAACAAATAAATATCTGCAGTTTTGTCTGTTGAATATTCCATCGTGAATTTTGACTCTTCGGAAAACGATATCGAAGGAACAAAGTCGAGATAATCAGTATTATTGTGACATAACCAATCACAATAAACTGCTCTTTGATTTCCACCATTTTCATACAAATGCTGGAGCACTTGATAGTTAAACGACTCTACCTATGCTTTTTCAAAATCTTCCTTGCTGACTTATGACTAATATGCAACTCATGGCTGATTTCCCTAGTAGAAGCGGTAGGATTCACAAAAGATAAAACATTGATTTCCGTCACCTCATCAATATTAGAATTTTCATGATTGCGAGTTTCTTGTCTGAATTGGGGAAATATTGAAAACCTGGATGATGTCTTGATTACTCTCGTTTCGGACATCCATCGTCTTAATGTATCTAAAAAAGTTTTCACGACGTTTCGAATACTTAGGTGCAAGCTTAGGTGCTACTTACTTATTTATATGTCTGTCGGTGCAATGGTGCGTGTAATTCCACCATGTGAAGCGGTGCGTGTAATTTGGCGCGGTGTGGTGGTGCGTGAAGTTTCGCGCCTCTGCAGTCCGCCAAAAAGAGCATTTAGTGGTTTCCATTCTCGAGCTTGGTGTTGGCAACTTTTTTCGGTTTTTTATGAGAAAAGTACTTGTTGAAAAATCATATTTTTTACTGTTTATTTTCACTTTACATACAATTTGTTTCCTACCTAACCTAATCCTCATCTCCGCCTCAATTCATGGCCTGGTACGTTTTGTGTTTTATTCCCACTCATGATATATTTCTAGTTTCTCATATATAACCCCATGTATTATCTTTTCCGAGTTATGACTCCTGATGGAGGTCATATCCCTGGTTAGCGGGCTCTTCGGGATAAAATTTCTGTAGAATTTGTTACTTATTCTGTTTATAGCAACTACTTCCATGGCTCGACGGACGTTGAATGACATCCGATGGAAAAACCATTTATTTCGCAAAAAAAAACATCTGCAGAGTACCTTGTAGGACTTTGCACGTTTATCCATCGGATGTCATTCAACGTCCGTCGAGGCATTAGCCAGGGAAGTAGTTGTTTTTTATGGATATTCGTCCGATATACACCTATTGTATAGGTATATGTAGTCCGCAGTCTTGAGGAATAAAACATTCTTCAGTTTTGGAGAAATGATTTGTTTTTAAAAAAAATTATTTGAATATTCGTTTATTATTATATTTTCAATTATTTTATATTTGAATGGCAATTTTATTTTTAAATTTTAAATTTGGGGAAATTTCTTTAAAAATCCAAATTAAGTCATTTCTCAATTTCAAGGGAAAAAAAAGCCGTCAGTGGTGGGATTTGAATCCACTTCCCCGTTTCGAGATCCAGAGCACAAATCTGTTAAAGTTGGCGCCTTAGACCGCCCGGCTATCTCGCTATATTAAGTGTCGAAATATTACCATACTAAGAAGTAGGTGAGTAATGTTTTTATGTACCTTTTTGTACTTGCTACCTATAAAAGGGCCCCGCTTTTAGGCTAGCAAGTACGCATACATTCATAACTACATTTCACACTATTCATACTCAAAATTTCAGCTTTTCTAAAATGACGTAGGTTTGCGGGCTCTGGGATCTTACTCTAATAGTATTTATTGTATGGAATAATTATAATTAAATGTGATGGAATAGAAAACGTCAACTTTCAAAGGGAAAAATATTGAGAAACTATATAACGTGTGTTTAGATGATTATATCCTTTTATGGACATAATTTCTTATGTTTTTGTATGCCGAAGTTTGAATAATGGTTTACATTGATATTAATGGTTTACATTTGATATAATATAACGATTAGTATTATCAGGAATAAATAGTAGTGAAAGCAATACATTCCCGGACGACAATGTAAATTGTTGGCCGAGGCGTTAAGCCGAGGCCAACAAGCATTGAAGTCTGGGAATGTGCTTTTACTACGAGATACACATACTTTTCTGAAATCGCAATCAACATTATCATAAATTAAGGAATTTTTATAAATGCATAACAATTTGTGATTTCCATCTTATTGCCTATGCAATTGTTTCCTTGACAATCATTGTTTGTTTATCGTTGTTACAAAAGTCAGAGATTCACTAGTTATTCCGGTTTAATATCTATTTATCGCTAAAAAATATTCAAAATGGACAGTGATGATGATGTCCAGGTGTGCGGGACACCACCAGAGTTAGTAAGTAATTTTAGTAAGTAATTTATTCATTTCATGTCATTCAATCATTCAGCTACATGATTTCCCTGCAATTTACAATTCTAATTATCATTAATAATCCTATCATAGAACCATGTATTAAACAATCTGTAGCCACCTAAGCTAGGCTTGTGTCGTGGCTGTTACAGATTGATATTGGTTGTGTTATATAATATATAATAGAATAAAAACATAAAAACTAAAATAGGTCGTTTAGTTATATACTACTGTCTACCTTACTAGGTAAATGTCATCATAAATTTATTGCCAAATAAATCCAAGGCAAAATATGAATTCGCTTACAAACGTTTCATGGATTATTGTTAAGAAAAAAATAGACCTTCCGATCTCAAAATGTCATGATTGCATACTTTTCCGATTTATCTACAAAGTTGAAGGCATCTACGTTATTCAAATGACTTCATGCTGAGAGCTCCACTTAGTACAAAATAATATATTGATATTACAAAATATTCGAAATTACGTGCTTTCCTGAAACGTCAAAGCGACAACTTTAAACCAAAGAAGTCAAAAGCTCTGTCAGATGAACAAATTGAAACGTTTATTACTCAAGCACCAGATTATATATACTTAATGAAAATGATACGTTTGGAATGTAAGAATTTTGAAATTACCTAGATATTTATGTAGTGTTTACTTTTCAGGTTGCCTCAATATTTGGTGTTGGCCGTGATGAACTATATCAATTAAATTTGAATGACATAGAAGAGTTCGGATCTAACCTTTTGATGAATACATAGGACATTGTTTCCGTCGGTCCTCTGCGACAAGTTTGGGTAATGCTGGGGCAGATTTAATTGCTTTAAAGGGGCATGGGGGATGGAAATCTTTAACCGTTGCCGAAGGATGTATATGGGAATCTTTTACAAATAAAGTAGACATAGCAGATACAATATTCAGAGGGAGAAGTGACAAAGAGAAATCTGCTGATACTATTAGTATTATTGCCGAAGAAGAAAACAGCAATAACGTCGCTGACTATTCAGGTAACATAACAGATAATTTTAGAGGGTGAAGTGACAAAGAGAATGACTTTTCAGGTAGAGTTCAGCCAATGTTTAATAATTGTACAAACTGCAACATAACTATAAATATTCAAACATAGTTATAAACGTTCCATATGTCAATAAATGTTCTTTATCTGATGGCATGTCATAAGGACAACGTTATGTCAGTCAAATTTAATGACATAAGGAAGCTCATTATGGTACTTAGTCCCATAATGAAATTACGCTATTTCATATACACTCCGTGATTTTTCCGGCAAAAAGGAGTCCACGATATTTCGCGTCATTTCTTCCAAATCAGAAGGTAAACTACCAGTTTCAGAATCACTCATTATTATTTAAATTATATTCAATTCTACGTGACAATTGTGTTCGACAGCAGATAAATAAATATTGCCGTTACAACCTGACGTTGTCAAGGAAATGGCAAAGCACAGTTCACTAACCTTCTGATATTTGAAACTACACATATACTTACTCCTTTGAAAATAGTTGTCAATGTGACATGTCAAAAATGCAGTTTTTAATTTTTCGAAACTGTATTAATATAAATGCCATCAGATACAATTTTGTATGTAATACGAATCATAAACAATCATTATGACACACGTCGTGTTATCGGACTCGGCTACGCCTCGCCCAATAACATTCACGACTTGTACCATAATGATCTTCTTTATGATCCTTATTACATAAATAACTATAATGTGAGTTTGTTGTTTGCGTGTATCTATTTACTGTCTAATATGTATATAAAAAACCGTTTTCGGTCCGAGAAAGTTCGTTGCTTAGCAACGGACTAAAATACTAGATTAGCGTATTTTGGGGTCTGAAGTTGCTCCGAGAAAGTAGGCATTCTTTAGCAATTTCAGAAAAATACATTTTACTGTAGCCTAGGAGTTTGGAAAGAGGATATACAGTGCGGCCTTTTATAGTCCCCCATCTGTTCACTTTTGAACGGTTCGACGTAGAACAATGAAAAAAAGGTATTGTATGATGATGATACTACTTTTTGAAATAAAAGACATTGTGATAGATGGCGCGGGGAGGCACATCAACTAAAAAATTTTTAATAGCATGGAGGGTCATGTGGCACATCGTTGAAAATTTATTGAATTCTCTTTCCAACCATCCAATTGTTTTTATCATTTTGTTGATTTGTTTTTTCACAATGTGCATTTGAAATTTCAAGCATATGTGCGGCTTTTTATAGCCCCCCCCCCCCCTGTTAACCTTTGAATGGTTTGACGTAGAACAATTAAGAGAAAAGATATTGAATATCACCGAATTTTTCAACCAGTTCCCTCAAATACTTTCGAGTTTTTGGATTATCAGGGAATTTCTCATGAAAAATTCTCTCTGCTGCATAGTAGTTCCCACGGGCCTCACCAGTAGATTACATCAGTTTTCCCTTCGATAGGACGTACACGAACCATTTTTCAAATTCAAAATAATTCTAGTAGAAGTAGAATGAAACTCTTTTTCAAATACAAAGCGATAATACAAAAAGCAGGTAAGTATAATAATGATATAATCATTGTTACATTAGAAATTCTTAAACATCGACAAAATAAGCGAATTTCATAATGGGCATTTCTAGGTTACTGCTTGATTATCAGTTTACTAAATCCGATAAATGATACCCTTTATTTATCTATTTATCGTATGGTACAGTAGCACATGTATATAACAAAAAGAAATACAGAACATATTATATTGTTCATAGGCTAACATCTAGTTGGCAAATGTACTCGATCGCTTCGTTGGTCGCCATCAGGAAATAATTGGAGTCACCTCCGTAGGCCCGTTTCTGGCATTCGGTGATGATGAGGTAAACGGTTTGTCTGGCCGCACCGCAGTCACATCTTGCTGATGGTGTTTTGTCCCACTTGTGGAGCGAGTCTGCGCACCTTCCGTGTCCGGTGCGTATTCTGTTTATAGTTGACGATATTTTGCGGGGCTGTTCGTAAGCAGGTGGCTTCTTGCTTATGCATGGCAGATTCTGGCATTCGGCTGGGCAGGCTTCTCTCCATTCCTGTTCCCAGAAGTCTGTAGGGTTTAAATCGGATGTCCGCAGTTCTCTGGAAGTTCTCATAGGAGGTCTTCTGTAGTGCAGTCTTCTTCTGTCTAGGTCGGCTAGGTCACGGTGTATGGGTAGCTGGGGGTTGTCTTGAATTATGTTGCATTCTCGGACGAGAGCAGGTTTGCGTCGGAGGTCAGGTATGTGGCTCAGGACAGGCAGCCATGAGGTTGGGGTAGATTTTAGTGTGCCGCCAATGATCCTCATTGTAACGTTTAGCTGTACGTCAACTTTATGCGTGTGTTCGCTGTTGAGCCAGACCGGAGCGCTATATTCTGGAGTTGGGTAGACTAGTCCTATTACCGAGGTACGTAAGGTGTCGGCAGAAGATCGCCATGAAGTTCCACAGAGTTCGTTTAGGATGTTATTTCTTGTTCGCAGTTCAGCAGCAGTGTTTTCTAGGTGCCTTCTGTAGGATAGCGTTCTGTCGAGGGTAATTCCGAGGTATTTTGGTGCGGGTTGTGGTGGAAAAGGTTGTCTTCGAAGTAAACCTGTAGTTCCCTATCAGCGTGTTGTTGCGCAGGTGGAAGCAAGACGTTTCTGTCTTTGAGGGGTTGGACTTCAATCTCCACTTGCGGTAGTAGGCTCCCAGTGTTCTGCAACACGCTTTATTTTTGAGCCCCAAATTTGTAATTATCTGATTCAAACTTAAGAAGGTGAAATCACTTTGCCGATAGGCTGCTCAGATGGATACGGTTAGGCCGTGAGTAAGGTTCAATTAATGACTTTTTTTAGTTTATCAAATTGGGCCACTGAAAAAATTATACATTAATTAACTTGACTAGTTCAATAGTTGGGCGCCAGGCTTGCTGAAGACAAAAGCCAAAGATAAATAAAATTAAAAAAATATCACCTAGCTTGTATGGGAAGGCAAATAAATATGCAAGAAATCAACTTAACAAATTTATTCCAGACTGAATGGTGAAAATGACTGGATAGAAAAAATATAAAAAAACAAACGTTAGCAATGTTACTTGAAGAGTATACAAATTCTGTGAAAAAATTTAAAAATTACATGTGGATTAAATCTGAACATTTACAAAGTCACGATTCCTCTAGCTGTTGGTGATACAGATATACCTGCGGAGGTCATCAATGGAGGGAGATGAAGGCTGGTTTATGCGAAGCTGGTCTTAGCGGTACGTCGAAGAAACTGATCTCAGCGGTACGATGACGAATCTGGTCGTGGGTGGTTATATATTGATTTTTGGACCCCCTTGTTAGCGTGGGTTGGTTTGCTCTTCACGGACCAGGCTGAATTTGATGTGCTGTCTGACCTCCTAGGGTACCAGTCCTTCTGTCTCAATAGGTGGCTTCACTCCGTGGTATATATCATGCGAAGAAGATGATAGGATATGTGGTTTTTTCCTTCACTTAAATCCAAAACACAAATCAACCTTGATAGAAATTAACCAAAGGGAGTATCATATACGATATGTAGATTATTTGATCGGAAATCTACTGATAATTCCAAAAGTGACGAAAATCTGATAGTATGGAATTTATACGTGGCCTTCAAAAATTACCATCCAAAAATTTGAAAATTACAAGCATAGAAAAAGCAAAAAATAATGTTGATCACTACAACATTGATTGCAAAATAAGGAAAATGATTATACTCCACTAATTTCAACAGTGATCGTTATTCGATTTACAAATCTTAATGTACCAAAATCAATTCACTCACCACACCTGCCTATCTTGGGGTTCAAATAAAAAAAAGAGCGATCATCCTTTCGGTTCGACGAAATCACAGTTCACCCGTTTTTTCCACAAACCATTCTTGATTTTTTCTTCTATTTAAAAACACTACGGAAGAAACAAGCTCAAGACGAAAACAACTGTCATGATACCATATTCGATAGCCGATAATGAAGAGCGCATCAGTTCACGACCTAAGCAGTGATTACTGACCCGTACCACCGTAAAGATAACCGAAAACATTATGAGAAATTGATCATGTATAAGGAAGTAACGAAAAATTCGTTACAGTTCTTAGGTCGGATGTTAGGGTGTCTTCAGTTTCTTTGAACGTTTGGTGCCTTGTAGCTATAACCCAATGATCTGCGTATCCGAATTTTCTGGATTTCGTATCAGGCATCTCGGATATATATAAGTTGAAGAGCAGTGGGACATCACAGATCCCTGCGGCAGCCCATCGTTCAGTGTCTTTGTGGAACTTTTCTGGTTATGTAGTATCACTTGAAAGGTTCTATTTGCAAGCATATTGTCGACAAGTCGAATGATCTTTGAGCATGGTATTATTTGTATGAGCTTGTACAGGAGGCTATGTATGTTGTTGATGTCAGCACCTGGTCTGTGCAGCTTCTCTGTGGTCTAAAACCAGCCTGTTCAATAGGGACTGGTTCATGTATTGTGCTTTCTATTCTATTAAAAATGACCCTCTCAAGAAGTTTGTATATTACGCTAAGTAAATCGATGGGGCGGTAGCTTTTATATAATAATTATGGTCATTAAAAATAAATTAGTTGGGTATTATTTGGGTATAATTTCTTGAAAAGACTTCAAAAGGCTATTGTAGTATTAAGTGAATTGAGTGTCTTTTGTTCACTTCAATATGGATTTTCCTCAACTATTGGCCGCATCAATTCAAAAAATTGGATTACTGTATGGATTCAAAATTTCTATCTAATTAAGCTTTGAAACTAATTCGAAAATGAAAAATCATTTAAGTAATGAATCTTCCGCTATTGACCATATTCAGTGTCACTCATCGCAATTGTCATTCCGTAGAACAACCATGGTTGAAACTTTAATTGAATTACCTTTTCAACGGTGTGCAACTCGACCTATACCTTTTTCATATGAAACCGTTCAAAAGTTATCGAGTTGAGGGTACCATTCAGATCCGCACTTATGCTTGACATTTCAAATGCACATTGTGACAAAACAAATCAACAAAATGATTGAAGAAATTAGTTGTGTGGAAAGAGAATTGAATTGAACGATGTGCCACATGACCCCCCATGCTATTTAAAATTTTGAAGTTGATGTGCTCCCCCGCGCTATCTATCGGTCAATCACAATGTCTTTCATTTCAGAAAGTAGTATCGGTGATATCATACAATACCTTTTTTTATTGTTCAAAGTTAACAGAGGGGGGGGGGCTATCAAAAGCCGCACTGTATAGGTATAGTATTGCTTGGTATTACGTGACGATTTCTGTCAGTCAACAACAACCGCAAGCCGCGTAAAGGAACTTTGTTCCTGACGGGAGTCCACCGACCGCACACGTTTCTTTTCACTGGAACATACTGTTTCCTATAGAAAAGAGATAATCAGTAGATGAGAAGTGTATTGGGTGAATGTGTACTCAATTTGTTTTTTTTTTATTTTCTAATGTTTATCGATGATATATGCATGGGAGCGTTCGGAATGAATACAATGTTGCTCTTGTTGTTCAAACAATATTGAGAATGTGTACAAGTATTATTTTGTGTTAAATTCAACTCAAATTAGAACGTGTGATGGTACTAACCTTCACTTCGATTCAATTAAAATCGTCAAAATGCAAATTAATAATTATTTCCAGACATACAAAGATAAACATGAAAAAAATTCATCAAATTTGAGACGAGAGCACATTCAGTGAAATCATGAATACGTATATTAAAGTCGGCAATCACTGGGAACTAGGTGTCGATTTCAATTTTCTCATGTTTTGGAGCATCTGCAGGTCATAATTGCATCCATTGTTCGATTTGTGAATATTCTAATTGAATATTCCAGGTGCAATTAACCAGTTCATGTAGATGGATATCACTTTTTGGTTGGGGTCAAATGAAAAACAACTTCAGGAAAATCAACCGTGGGAAAATTTCGAACGAGTCCTTGATTAGTGTGGCAGATTATAATTTCACACATAATTTCATGAACATATTTCAGGGAAATTTAATTGTTATGGAAAGTGTGTTGGAATTAACCTCCATTTGGTGTAAAAAAAAAGAAAATGGGAAAAAACTCTAATGGAAATCACGAATAATCGGTGTATTTATGTTAATAGTACATTGTATATTGATTAGGAAAAGCTGAGCATTCCCGGAAGACCATAAAGATTGCCTGTCGAGGTGCAAGCCAAAACTGGCAATACGGAGTCCGGGAATGAGGCTTTTCCTACGAGGTATACAGGTCACTCATTTATTTGCAAAATCATAACCATACAACTCTTGATGTAGGTACAGATGATGAGGGTGGTACTTATGTTTCAATATTATTCTGTTCACACTACTTTGTGAAATATCCGTTTCCGCTGTTATTTCCCTAGTGCTTAGTGAGGATTTTCCTGTAGCATCAATGAAACTTGCAACTCCTTTTTCTCATCGAACCGACCTCCAACAATTTCTTTTTTGGTATAAGACACACTACCAGGAAATTCAAACCGATCTCTTAACTTTTGGAATGAAGACATCCGTGGGGTTCTGAGTTGCTGCTTCTGAATTTTTTTACGGTGGATTATTCTAGCTAATAGAAAATTTCTGTCAGCTTTGCCAATACAGTAGAGCATATTCATTAATTCTTTGCAAGTTAAATTCATTATCAACAATAAGACGTGTCGAAAAAATCATCAAAATTTCTTATGTAGCAACAAATCTCGCAGACCTATTTTGTTAAAAAAACTTAAAAAAAAATATCATGCAATGATACAATAAAATATTCGCATTTGGAATAGTCGAGTTAGTGCCATCTGTAATTTGTCATTTTCAAAAAATCATAGTAGGCAATGGAACATCGACATCGCAAAACCTATAGAATCGACTGGAAAGAAGTTGGTTGAGTTATCTTGAATACTTCTTGAGTTTTGAATTTTTCTGTGGGTCTATGCACCACACTATGTTGACATATAAATTGACATAAGTAAAAACAATTGCGTTTTATCGACAATTTAGTGGTGAATCCAAAAATGTAACAAAAATGAGAAACTCAGTTGTGTATCTTATTTTGGAACATTCTGTATATAAATAGAAATATTTTTAGAATATGCGTCATGTCGGACCTATCGCTCAAAGAAAAAATCAAGTCGATAGCTATCAGCAAGTCGGTATCAATGTTTCCTTCTATCCTTCGCTTGTACGTAAATATGCATTTCCGACAGTTTCACCACGAATGGTTTGAGCACCAAGGAACGCAACGAATAGCGCGAGCAGCCTGAACGCAACGAAAATTTGCTCGACTTGTTTTTTCGTGCGCGCTCTGTTTGTCCAAGTTAGGACGCACCTTTACAGCTCGAATCTGTTCTACCATTGATGTAGTGGAGAGCTGTCTTAATCCAAATATTGTCTCGAAGGGTTCAGATACCCTCATCATCAAATTTCACTTCATTTTTCACATTGTTCAAGGTAAGGGCGCACCCAGGATTAAATTTCGGGGGGGGGGGCTTAATCAACATGTAACATTTATTTAGGAAACAAAATTGACTACTTAAATATAAACATAATATAAAACTCCCACTAAACATAATCTATTAAAGTACAAAATCCAGACGATGTTTTTCCAGATTTAGATTTTCTTGCAAATGTGATGTGCTTGGGGTCTCAAAAATTGCTTCTTGCGATGTAATTGTAATTACAGTGTGATTGTCATCAAGGTTCCAAATATCCGAGTAAAGATGAGGGTCTCTCACTCATGTTTTTCTGAAAAATATGTTGATTATTTACAATAACGTAATTACCCAAGTAGCACAGTGTCATAAAATTAACATAATGACTTCTTATACCGTCTTAAAGACCACGTATTTGTATGTTATAAAACCAAAAAGTTAATGTGCGTTTTATAGCCTTCAGGCGTTGCTATGACGTCGTGTAGTAGATATAACGATAGAGTACAATAAAGAATTCTCGAGATGGAGTTGTACTGTGCTTTTTATGTGAATAAATTGTATGTGTCGTTAAGTAGAACTTAAGAGCAGTTGCTGTGAGGTTATTATGACAATGAACATATGTGGTTCTAATGAATTGATTTTTGAAACGTTTCTACGACTACATATTGTACTCATGTAATGTAGTTTTATCAACTGATGAACTTTGGTCGTAATGATTACATTATGTATCTAGGTTAGATTATTTTTGTTGGTTATGTTATTTTTGTTGGATAGGTATATTGTGTTATGTATGTAGAATATTCAGTTCCGTATGAATGATCAAAATGCCAAAACAAAAATCCAATCTGCCTTACAAGAGAACTGGAGCGTATAGAAAAATATAAAGAGGAAGGATGAGTGCCTACCCCAAAATTAACATCTGAAATCATTAATCAGGGACACAGCAAAAAAATGAAGTTCATCCAGTTCCTTCAATTGTTTTCAAAACAAGGAAAGACATAAATAATATGTATGTGCACTTCGAGTGATAAATAAAAAATATTCAAATATATCTGTTCAACATCAACATAAGCTCTATTGTAAATGTCAGTTATTTTTAGCGTTTTCCATTAGGCGGAACTAGCGGAATGCTAATGCACTCAGTGTATATCTTTTTCTGTTTTGATAGCGTTACGACGTTAGTACAACAAAACTTGCTACTTGTGGTCACAGCGACTACATTAAAACTTTTTTATGTAAGATATTGCGATGTCTTCGAGACACTCGTATGATAGTACATACGGGAGTAATAACAACTTTTCGACATTAGAAGGACGGCATCCATGTTTTTCGATTGATTGATAACATCATTCTGGTAGCCATATTGGAACAACAATATTTTAAATAAAAAATATGGGACCCTGGGTGTCATATCAATTTAAAAATCATTGGAGATGTGCCAATCAAGTATCTTTCGTAATATGGTCTACATATTTCAAAGAATAATGTGAACAATTGATGAAATATATTTTTTCTGAAATGAAAATAAATATTTATCTCTCTTCATTTTCGAGGCGCATGAATTTTAAGTGAGTAGAATTGGATTTTGATTGTAAAAATTGATTTGCTTGGTCACTAGAGTTTCAGAACAATTCTTAAAGACACATAAATGAAAATCATTTTTATCTCGATAACTATCACGGTCACAGAGTATCATGAACATGTAAAGGAAGGCTGACTTATATATTATATTGATATTATATAAAATCTTTCGATATGGTATACATATTGTGATACTATATTAGAAAGATTATGACCTTCATGCATAATGATATAATGACTACGCTAAGACCACAGAATGACCCTTTTGCGACTGGCTTATATAAGTATATATTGGCAAGTCATTACCACTACTTTATAACGTCGATGTGACGTCGCAAGAGTGTGCCTTTCTGTCGTATTGGCATACATAGCGACGTCTCACCATATTACAAGACGTAAGTCATGGACTTTGGCGAAAGGTCTAGTAGACGTCTGTACAACCGAATTATGACCTCTGTGTGCTACTTGGGTATATTCAGGCTATATATTATATATTAACTTTCAGTAATTAGTAGTTTTACTTACTCTCTACTTCACTCTTATATCTTACACAAATTACCTTAATTATATGCTGGTATTTCAACAAGAATATTTTATCCGTAAAAACACTATTTTCATGTAGTAAAATGCTGGGATGGGATTTTTTTATTAGTTAACCGACTTCGATTGACTATTGACTAAGTGTAATCTAATTCGGATTACTCCGTCGGTCATCGTTTCGCTAGGACGCTGCCTTGCGCACATCCCGTATCCGGTACATCATAATTAGGAATTCAAAATTAGATGCCAGCGACAGAGTAGCGAAAATACAAACCAGACATGAGTACATTGTCTGTTTTCTTTAGAGGTTATATACTTGTTTTTAGTTTTTCTTGAAATATTTCCATTTTGTATTCGTTTCCAATTTTTTTTTGTAGTGTTTTTCATTTCAAGACTGTAGTGAAGTGGTATATTTAAATCTTGAATAACATCATTTGCAAAAACTTACTTTGAAGGAGACAAAGTATGTTCTAATTTGCTTGCAAAAAAATATTTTCCGCATTTTCTGGATAGCTTAGCAAAGTCATCTGGAATAATTATTATGAATTATTTTGAAAAAATGTTACACACTATTTGTGAATGTTCGAATTGAAATAAAATCAACAAAAAACAGTATTTTTTTTCATTTAATACAATCAAGATTGTGTGAAAATGAGTCCTTATTGTTGTGAATGTTTGAAGTTTCAGCATAGAATGTTATTTGTAAGTATTATAAGTTGGCAATGCCCCATCACTAGTTGGTAAAACAATTAGTCGTGCCTTTTATTTAGTGAATACCTAACACTTATCACTTAGATATACATATATAGTCACTGTATGTATAATCTTCGGTATGTTGGATAATATCTTTTTTTTCTCTCAACTCTTTTTTCTTACTTCTCAACTCTCTTTGAAGTTTCTCTTTTCACTTTGTTTGGCCACAGACGATACAAGAAGATTTTGGGAAGGAACTGTATTTTTTTTCAAGAGCCCCTCGTCCGTCTATAAACTCCTAGATTAGTCTAAACCAGAACGTAACGTTTATTTTCTCACGGAAAATGATGGTAACTATTCCAGTACAACGGGATCGTTTTGCCCAAGAGTCACATTGACGTACACAACAATAATGATTTGAACTTGAATAACTAATTTTTTTTCACTCGAGAACGTACAATCGTCAACAGAACACCACCAGGTGAACCAGAATTTCATTAAATGTCAAAA
Source organism: Gonioctena quinquepunctata (assembly GCA_018342105.1). Lineage (NCBI taxonomy): Eukaryota > Metazoa > Arthropoda > Insecta > Coleoptera > Chrysomelidae > Gonioctena > Gonioctena quinquepunctata. The sequence continues at coordinate 48,768 of JAFIRS010001806.1, read as the reverse complement.
ATTGCAAGAGATTCGAGAAGTTTCAAAATCATATAAAGACTAATGTTTCAAAAAGTAAACAATGTACTTATGTATAGTTTAAAAAATCGTCACCAGAGGAAGTATCGGTGATTTTTATTTCCCAATAGGCCTGTTGGACGTTGATGACCGATGATGACCAGTCGTCAGCATTCGTTCTTCCGTTGGCGTTGGCGATGATCCAATATATTCTATTAGTAGGTGGGCTCATTTTCTATTCGTAGGTGAGCTTATTTTACAATTATTATCTATAGTAAAAATATACACAAAATTTGTAACTATTATAAATCGGGGGGGAGAGGCTGCTGCCCCATGGCTCCCCCTGAGTGTGCCACTGGTTCAAGGGTATTTTTACTAATCTGACAATCTCACGAACTATATGAAACTCTCATCTCCTGCGATATTAGCACCAATCAGAATGGTGTGCCTTGATAGTAGGCTGCTCCTTCCTTTTGAGCCAGTAAGACCACGTCGTCATGGCAACCGTGAATATAAATAGAACAACATCTTGTTACCTGTATGACATAAATGTCAGTCAGACAGGCATTATTAGTCATCAAATCACGATACTGAACAAAATAAGAATAGTTCGTGGTATAAAAATTGCCCAATGGGTTGCAACGAGATCGCCAAATGGTCAAAGAAATCAGCAGAAGCGATCGGATCAGGAACCGGCAAATTACGAATTACAAATCATTCAAACAGAGCTACAACAGTGAGCCAACTGGCCAAAGCGGGACTGAACGAACAAGAAATAATAAAAATCACGGGGTATGGTAGCACCAAGTCTCTAAAGCCATATTTACAATTAGACAGTAAGCACCATCGGAATATAATGGACAAACTCCGAAATGAAGAGAACCCTTCGACCGAAAAACAAAATATAACCTATAATAATTGAAGGGTCCACTGCAATAATGATGAATGTCCAAAATTATTTTCATTCTAAGTAAGTACGTCATTCGGACACTTGATATATGCAGTTAGTAATCTCGTTTACAAACTCAGCAGTATCGCTTACAATCGCGCGACAAATACGTTTTTAATAATTGGATACACGGGTAGACCGCTCAGCGTCACAGGTGTTCACGGTAATAATGATAAATGTCCATCACCATTTATAAAATTATCTTAAAACAAAGAAAAAATGGACATTCATCATTATTGCAGTGGACCCTTCAATTATTCAGTTGTTAATAATAATTATTATTGCAAATTAATAGATGATTCATTTGTTCAAAATAAAATATTGATAATAAGAGTGATAACTAGCATGTTTTTTGGTAAATACATTTGTACTTTCCCAACTCACAATACTATGGAAAATTCTGTCAGAAATCTTGAGCTCGATCAAATGGCTTTGAGGTAACACCATTCGTCCTGTGTAAGATGTCTAAACACCATGGTGTATTCACTTATACCTGTAAAATATTGGGACAAACTGGGGGACACCAGCCCACTTGATAAGGGGAGTTATCTAGAGCTTCAGATGGCGCCGACGTCGTTTCTTGTCATAATTCAGTAAACTGCAATTACAGACCACAAAAACACCCCACTCAGGGGTTTCTTGTGATTTGTGTCTATGATGCGTTCTGTGATTGTGCTTTTGTCGCCTTTAAGGTTATGTCACTTCGTTGTGAAATATTTTGAGGGTGATCTATCGATGTAACATATTTTAGAACAAACTATTCCATGTACTTATGGCAGTGTTATATATAATTTTCGAGAAGTGTTCCGATATAATTCTAATTATGACCAATTGTAGTGTGTATCAATTTTGTATGGTTAATTTTCTGTTGATACGGCTCCACCGAGTTGGTGCTTTTGTATTTCTGTCCCATGAACACAAATTCAAAGTCGGTGCTTGTTCAAAATGTATGTGGATAGTGGAAAAGGCCTATCAAATTTCATAAATTATAATTAAGATGTGTTTGAACGTTTCTTATTGCTAAAAGAGGCGTTTTGACTTCGAATTCGTGTTCATGGGGCAAACACGCGGCAAGACTCAACTCGACGAAGCCGTATCAACAATTAATTTGGACAATCCCGCTTTGCTTGAGAAGTTGAATTTTATTTATTTTCTCTGTTCAAGATTTCGAAATTTCATTCCATTCAGACTTGTCTCAGGAAAGAACTAACATGTTTTGTTCAATTATCAGCAAATGACATGAATGAATGCATGAATGTCTATACTCCACTAAAACTTTTTTAAATACTTTGTTTTCGAAATAAATTTGGACAGATTGATGAATAGAACGAATACCAAAATTTCCCGTAAGATTATGTGAAGTGTTGGATAATCCTCCTCCATTCAATTCCCGCTTTGCTTAAGAAGTTGAATTTTATTTATTTTCTCTGTTCGAGATATTCAAATTTCATTCCATTCATATACGTGTCTCAGGAAAGAACTTACATGTTTTGTATAATTTTCAGCAAATGACATGTATTAATGTCTCTACTCCACGGAAACTTCTTTAAATACTTCTTTTCAGAATAAATTTGGACAGATTGATGAATAAAAGGAATAGCAAAATTTCCTGTAAGATTATGTGAAGTGTTGGATAATCCTCCTCTGTTCAATTCACAGTATTATCAGGTAAAAAAAATACTTTTTTGTTGTTGGTCTTGTATGGCACTTGTTATTCTATTTTGAGGATAGCCTATTCTTTCTCCTTCATTCTGGAAACAGTAAATTTCATTGAGTAAGAAATTCAATCTTATGGTTTTTATGCTTGTCGCAATGAATTAAAAGTAAAATGTAGAATGAGGAAACGCTTCGGGTATTTTCGTATTTGCAAGATCAATTGAATAATTATGTTTTTGGGTAGAATTGAATATATTATGAGACAATATTCTCATAATCAGTCAAAAAATTTATTCCGAGATTCCTTTGATTGAATCATTTACATGTTATATATATTTTTATGGTGATCACAGCATTTGTAATGCATTCGATGTGTTATCTCATTGACAATCAGTATGTGTATTCCATTGTTTATCATTATTATCCATATTTATTTTGGAATATAAGTTGATTGTTAATTATGAATATACAATACACTGGAAAATCATTTCAATAAGTGATATCGGAATAGATAAATATGTATATGCCAGTAATTTCAACAAGGAAAATATTTTGAGAAATTCGACATACAAGATGGATTCACAATTACAAAGGACGTTTCCTCAAGATTAAAATCTTATGATGGGAGCAGGTAATGCTTTTATGAAGTGCTGTAAATTACATACAATTACCTAATTTAGCTTTCAAACCAATAAAAGTATAGGAGATGCAATCTTTTGCTTTCTGAAAAATATATATTCTAGTGTGAAGGAAGTGAGCGCTGCAGTGTTTTGCGACATATCTAAAGCTTTTGACTGTTACGTAAGATTCATCTCTACAGCTTCAGAGGACGAAGCTTCAATTGAGGACGAACCTCTCAACTTTTGGGCAAATTAATAGGTGTTCACTATTTTGGCAAGAATTCAAAATACCTTCATAATAAAATGACTCGTATATGTATAAATCAATTTGTATCGTCTCTGAACTACCTTTGTCCATTGTAATATTTTTATAATTTATCTAGTAACTAGCAAGTCTAATACTTGTAATATTACTTTTGGTAAAGGTCAAGAAAATGAGATCACCCAGTATCCTCACGAAATTTTCACAGGCGCTTCAGAAGACGATCAAAACTGTATAGCAATCAAAAATTAACCGCGGAACAGAGAATTTCAGGAGATATGGGCCTCTGAAGGTCCATAAAGAGATGTTATGGAATATCACTTTTGGAAACTGCAAACTGATATAAAGAATAGCTTTTTACACTAAAATATTAAATGTACATCCATTTATCGTTTAAGTAATATTAAAATCATTTAATGTTCGATAAATCCTTGAAAAAACTCCGATTACATTTTATATAATTTTTCACATGAAATGTCAAAAATCAAATATTGGTGGTTGCATTTTGTGCACTGATCTTGGCGTTTTATGGACATGCCACGTTGCCAACTATTCAAGTGAATTGGGTCAATCCGGATTTTTGCAAAATTTTCACGAAATAATCACAAAATTATCACAGGTGTTTCAAAACTCGATAAAAACACTTCAGCAATCGAAATTTAAGTGCGAAAAATGTAATTCGGGAATTATGTCCTTTTAAAGTTAAAAAAGTGTGGTTTCGCATCGCTTCGTAATGGTAATTGGCTTGCATTCAACTTGGATAACAATGTTAGCCAAGTTAGGTCAGGTGGTGTTCCTTATTTTTACGTAAGAAATTGGTTGGATCGAAATGTTCGCGAGCGGAGCGAAGCGTGGCCTTGTAAGTTTGATTAGCTTGCATTCAACTTGGGTAACAACGTTAGCCGAGTTAGGTTAGGTTGTGTACCTTCTTTTTACGTAAGAAATTGCCTTCGGCGTGTCTCAGCCAGGCATACGAGAAAATATCCAAGCCAAATGCATTTCTTAGTCCGGTTTGAAATTACAAAAAAAAATCTGAAGTCACATTATTTTAATATGTTTGGTAACTTTCTAAATGCGGCATATCAACTTCATGCTTAATTTTCAAAAGCTATTAGACACTCCCAAAAAGCGTGGTGATATATTCTTTGCATTTTGAACTTCTATTGATACATATATCCATCAGAAATATCATATCGTCTTTCATGCTGTAATAGTTATCATTTATTTGCTCAATATGTCTGTCGCATTGAATTTCAGTACTTTCTTTTCCCCTTGGAGACATAGGCAACGTCACATACCAATAAACTCCAAGATCCACGAGTTTCGGATGAACATAACACAATCACCAACGTTTGATTTTTGACATTTCTTTTGTAAAATTATATGAAAAGTACCTAATCGGAGATTTTTCATTACTTATTCGAAAATTAGGTGATTTTAATATTACTAAAACGTTAAATGAGTGTGCAGTTACTATTTTAGTGTTAGAAGAAATTGTTTACATCAGTTTATAATTTCCAAAAGTGATATCCCATAACCTGTCTTTATGGACCTCCTAAAATTATCTTTTCCGCAAAAAAATTTCGATTGCTATACTGTTTTTCCCATGTTCTGAAGCATCTGTGAAAATTTCGTTAAGATACTGGGTGATCTATATTTTTGACCTATTCCCTTACTTTTATATTTATTTTGTATATCATATATATTTTGTACAACCATTTTCCCATGAGATGACAATCTTCTGACTGGAAGTATTGGAAAATTCTAAATCTAGTGGATATTTTCTTCCAAAGAGCCATGGGACTCTCTGTGGCGATTCGGAATTCACTAGCCAATATCAAGACATCTTCGTAGAATGAAAAGTCCACGCTTACTTGTGAAATTCATGTGTTTATTAAAAAGTTATAATTATCCTAATAATATAGCCTTATCGATCTTGGGAGTGAGCCTTGTTCTTCCGAACAACTGCTTGGTTTAGATTGCCCGCCTCCGATTATCTCATGCGGATTTTACTGAAAAATAAAAGAGAAGCTGATTTAGTTCATTTTCTCTCCTCGCCTTTGTTAGTAGGGCTCACCTTTTCCGGAGAAGTCATTCTAAGATAACTGGAAGATGCCTAGACTGTCAAAGGCCAGGATTCATCGATTTCTCAACTTCACCAACAGATTTTATGATATCTACAATGAACTCTCTGATTCTGTTCAGGTCAGAAGATTGTTAGAGAGGTAATAGTCCGGCAGAGATGGGCAGTGAATGGCTTGGAAATGATTTGTATCGGTATCTTTAATGGAACAATGTCATCGGGGACATTTTCCAATCCCCTCAATTTTCAAGTCAATTCATCGTCTAGTGACATCACTCCACTCTCCTACCTTTTCTCCTTCCTTCGTGGAAGTTTCCATGATCCCGAAAAGGCCGTTTGAGAAGAAATCACTTTGGAAAAATTGCCAGGTAGACTTGAAGTCAAATCTCATCTGATTTCTGACAGACAGATTTAAACATTGTGGTAAATTTCAAGGATATCATCTCATTTTAGCGCCAAATGTTCTGTACGGAATCTTGTTCGTAGAAATATAATCTTTGTAAGCGATCAATTCACAATTTTTGCATAAAAATAAGCAATAATGTAATGTTGACAGAAAAATAAAATTTCATAGGTTTGAAGTTTGACATTTAGCCGATTTAGCGTGACACAAACATTCCTTAACTGCGCCATCTACTATTGAAGTTCTGAGCCGAATTTAACGCCATTCATTTGTTGTCCCCGAAAAATTCTAAACAAAATCGAATCAGTGAATACACCAGGGTTTTTAGGCATCTTAGTCCTGCGGACTCGTGGTGTTACCAAGCAATTTAATCTTGTTGATTTCTGACAGAATTACTATCGATAGTATTGGAGCACTCATGGTATCACCCCCAATAATTTTCTTTGTGTTCAAATTTTTCATGGCATTCATAGCAGATTGCTTGAAGCTCTTTCAAAGTTCATCACCCAGCGGTCTTTCCGGTATCCTCCTCGATATTCCCCTGAAATGGGCTCCGTATATTCCGTAGCTTATTTATTACGTATTGCCGATCGTACGGATTGGACAACGCGTTCAAGTGGGCGGCCTTAAGTGAGCACTTTGATACTTCGGTAGCATTTCTGATACTATTTATCTCATCAAAATAACATTTCCATTCAATTCGATTATTTTATGCAAATAACCCGACTGTGATCTACTTTTCAATTCGAAAATATAAGAACATATAATCTGGATTTTTATTACATTTCACGTAATAACATATCAGCTAATAATTTGCAAATTTTTGCTTATTACTGCGTGAAATTATAACGTTATAGTTACATAACTTCGATGATGTAAGGCATGGTGGCGCATTTTTTTGGTAGTTTCTTGTGTATCGTTGAGCGTTGTTTAATGGTTGTGTGTTTGCATTTGGAATTACACGGTCGAGACAATTATGGTAATTTACCAGCTTTGTTCGATATGAATCACTTTCTTTTTTCTCTATTATTGTATATCGAGGATTTTTCCACAGGCGAATTAATGCTCGAGAGGAAAAACAATTTTTGCTAATAAGGAGACTGCATTGAAAAAGATTGGTTAAAAAACCACGAATTTTTCAAAGAAAATGATTTTATTGTTTTTTAACCGATGGAAAAAGAGGAGGAGAGGTTCTCTGGTCGACGCGTATTTTTTTTTATGTATGAACAAGCATGATTTTTTACAGAGGGTCCCGATTTTGATGATTCTCTTTTGGATTTGAAAAAAAATCCACTCCTCAGGGTAGGAAAATGGAGGATTTTTACTTGTTAACTTTTTGCGTTATCCGTTTGGTGTTTTTTTTTATTGTATAGGGTATGCTTCGAAGTTGGTCCCATTTGAATTTGAAGAAAATTACTCCCCTGAGGGTAGAAAAATAGGGGAGGATTTATCGATTCTACTCATGTGAACCGATTCTGTTGAAACTTGGCACACATATGTAGTTCTGATGACACTACAATATTATGGAGGCCTGGAGTTGATCTGATGAGAGACGGAATACAGTCGAAGGATTTCCTCAATGGTTTACAGCAGCTACCTAGTGTTTGGGGTGATCTGTATATATATATAATTACATTTCCTGATCAACTGTCTCACTGACTGTAAAGAGCATATTTTTTTGATATTCCATTCATAAATGGGTGATAAAGTGGGTGAGAAGGGGGGTGAAAGTGAAAGTACCTACAGTTGGTTTTGCAATTAGAGTCATGGGAATTAGTATTTGGGCTTGTATCTGCACAAATAAACATAAATGTGTTTCAGGATTTTCGAAAATTCAACCCTAAAGGGGTAAAATGGGGGTTGAAAGTCTGTATACTTAGTTTTGGAGTAAGGATCATGGAAATTGGTATTTGGGGGGTCTTTGTTACAAATACAATTCCTTTAGGTTTTCAAGTTGGGGTCATGAAAATTGGTATTTGAATTCTTTGTTACAAATAGAAGAAATATGCATTTCAGTGTTTTTAGAAATTTAACCCCTGAAGGGGTGAAAGTTTGTATGGGAGTTCCGTTAGTTTTCAAGTTAGGGTCATAAGAATTGGTATTTGAGGTCTTTGTTACAAATAAAGAAATACGCGTTTCAGTATTTTTAGAAATTCCGCCCCTAAAGGGGTGAGTGAATTTGTAATAGTCGTCAAACAAAAAAAAATACAAAATTCAAGTCGCTGGTACCAGCTAGTTATAGTATATAACAAACAGCAAATAGTTGAAGTAAGTATTTGAAACGTAATCCAAATTAAGTAAGTAGCAATTAGTAGATTTTAGCCACAAAAAAAACTTTTTAACAAAAAATTAAACGGATGAAAAAAGAAACTAAAAAGCAAAAAATAAAATGAAACTTTTTAGTCTTAAGAACTAAGCTCCTAAACAATTGTTAGCAACTAATTTTGAGTCGGCGCCAAACAAACAATCAACGAAGATCATTCAATTACTCTAAAGAAATGATCAAAATAAATTAAATAAAAATGCAGCAAGAAATATCCAAAGAAAACAATAACATTCCAAAAATGTGCTCTCCGCACGACCACTCGCAACAACGTATACCCTCACGTGTATGACCGTTCAGGTAGCTGATATTGACTTCGAGAACGCTCGGCAATTTCCGGCGAAGGTGCGCGCCGCCGCCGCGCACCCTTTGCCATAATTTTACGCTTATCGTGATTAATTTGCTTGTTTGTTTGTCACCGACTCAAAATAACTCACTGACATTAGTTTAGGAGCTTAGTTATTGAGACTAAAAAGGTTCATTTTATTTTCTGCTTTTCAGTTTCTTTTTAGTCGATTTAATTTTTTGTTAAATATTTTTATTCATATATTTCTCTCCTTTATTCTTTGAAACCACTTCTCGAAACAATCAGAAAAAACATCTTCTGGTGAATGAATCCGACCAGAAGAGAAGATATGGTAAAAAACCTTCTTGAAATGAACGCCATATCCGCGAACATTACATTCGTTTTTGTTGTATTCGAATACAGGCACAGTGTATGAATAATAGACGTATGTGGGCGGCTCAAAATCCACAGCATTTAGGCCTTTCAGTGGGTGATGAAGAACTTGGAACTTTATTATTATATCAATGAAAATAGTTTGTGGCATCCAGACGAGGAAATGAAAACTAGAACTGAAAAATAAAAATGTGGATCAGCCAGGGATCGAACCTGGGACCTTTCGATTTCTAGTCGAACGCTCTTCCACCTGGTCCTTGTTCGAAACCGACGATTCACTCCTTTAAATTCAGTTCTGTGTTAGTGACGAAGATGATGGGGGTTAATGTGATGCATGAAAACATTCACGCATGCATACCTAAGGAAAATTATATTGTTCTATCCGCAGGTGTCAATCATGTTTACGATTTTCGACCAACTTCAGACCGGAAATTTTCAAGTGTGCATGACTCGAGCCTAGTAAATATAAAATGATGAAGTAGATATCGTCTGTAATTAAATATCAATGAAAATAGTATGTGGCATTCAGACATTTTCTCGTCTGAATGCCACAAACTATTTTCATTGATATTTAATTACAGACGCTATCTACTTCATCATTTTATATTATTATAGTTTGTACAATATTGGCAAGTCGTATACTTTTACTTGACATCCCCCAACCGTGGTCAAGTAATGTAATTGTGCGAAAAAAAGTCGAGATATCGACGACGGACGTTTGAGACCTTTTCCACAGTGAAGTCTGTCTGTATTTCTGTGTGTGTGTGTGTGTCTGTCCGTCTCTCTGTCTGTAATCTTCCACGATAACTGCCGAACCGTTTGACCAATCGAGCTGAAATTTGTTATGAAGATACAGTTTCCGATCCGAATGCGACCATAAGTTTTTGGCTGTCATCTGTCAAACGGAAGTTTCACTATTGAATAATGACAGAAACTATGGCGAACGGAACTTGACTTGCAAAATGTCATTTGGAATCCCTTGAGAAACTGTATCCAGAGCAATCAAAATCATTTCTGGCACAGCCAAAAATAAAAAAATTGCAAAGTTCAAAACTTCGCCATTCAAAATCTATCCGATGGATTAGAACTAAATTCGGCAGGGAGCCACGCAACAAAAAAATCAAATTGAGTCTGCAGTTGGAACTTCCCACCGCTTCCCAGTCTGGTGCTACGAATGTTTAATTTTTCTCCGGGGTGTTACCATCCGAGACGGCCACTCATCCGGGCTTTAACTAGGACGAACCGCGTTTGGTGACCGCTCAATTGACTGGGGTCAAATGTCTCACTTGGTCGATTGGCCGGTAAATTTACTGTTGAATTGACCGATCAAATTGACTTCGTACATCCCTAAAAATGTTTTATCAACGTTTTGTTTAAAAACAATCCCATTCTCCCGAGGTTCGTGCCGGTCAAGTTCTGGGGTGTCCCACAGCTGATTTTTCATTCATCTTCTGACATTCCAGTTGACTGTGTGACAGACTCGTATGTATACAAGGCTACAACACTCATATGAAATATATACAACAATCTCCCCCCTCATAATTGGAATATACATGAATTCTTGAAGTAGGAACATAACAATCATTTAAGAAAATTTAGCATTCATGTCGTACTCAGCAAAACGCGGACATACGGGTATTTTGGTTATTTAGGCGGCCATAAATCAATTTCGTAGAACTCACCGAGGTAGAAAAATAAATTTCCCACCAAGTAAAATAGCTATAGAACAATAGGCGACCCTTTATTTGTCACTCCAGGTGATGGTGAGCAGAAACGTCAGTCGATACTCGGGCCTATTTCTAAGTGCATGTGTTAATTTTTAGCAGTCTTTGTAAACGTTTATTTCAAAAGTGCATAATTCAATTATTCAGAAAAATATTGAAACCAAGCCATGGATTCTGATAATACTGGTAAGTGGGCATATATTTAACGGCTCAATAATTTTTTTTAACTTTTTTTTTATAAATAAATTAATTTCTTACTTATCTAATGATGATTGTTGTACTTCAGGGTTCGCCCCAAATATTTTTTTTGGTTCACTGAGAACTTGAAAGTATCTAGAAAAGAATGATCGGTAGATTAGCTGAATATGGCTGCGCAACATGATATTATATAACTTTGTAATGGCTTGGTATAAAATGCAGAATTCTTCAGTCTGAGAAGATTTTGTACCTAACTTTGTCTGAGTTGAGACTAGGAGACAATTTAACAAAAAATGCAATAGCAAAACTTGCCTACTTTTGAAGAAAAATTTGAATATCTTGCAAATTATGTTTTCATATCGGAATTATTGTGAAGTGCATATTTTCGTACATCAAATCACAATTTAAAAAACTTTTTAACAAAAAATTAAACCGACGAAAAAATCAACTGAAAAGCAAAAAATAAAATAAACTTTCTTAGTCTAAATGATAACTGAGCTCCTAAACTAATGTAAGTAACTGATTTTGAGTCGGCGCCAAACAAACAATCATCGAAAAATCGAATTAAACGGTTTTCTTCACATAAGAGATTCAATCTAAATTGAACCAGAAAATGGTAGATCTCAGGTGAAAAACAACTACTTTCCTGGCAAATACCACGCAGAACTTTGAATGATATTCACCTGAAAATCCATGCATACCTCCATATAAATGGACATTGAATGCAAATGTTTCTTTCTGATAAGCTCGATTACGTTTAATTTATGTCGTGTTCACCTAACAATCCGCATACCGGTTTCAGGCTTTCTTTCAGTCACTAGGTACCGCCAGTTAAAAGTTTTCTTTTCCGGCGTACCTATATAGGTGTTATAGAGTCGATGTTGGTTTTGGTTATGTTGTGTCTCGTTTCAGCCAGAGCTCTTCGGACCTTTGGCTGGTTGACTACTCCGTACTGATGAGGGCCAAAAAAGTCTGAAACCGGTATGCGGATTGTTAGGTGAACACGACATAAATTAAACATAATCGAGCTTATCAGAAAGAAATATTAGCGTTCAATGTCCATTCATATGGAGGTATGCATGGATTTTCAGGTGAATATCATTCAACGTTCTGCGTGGTATTTGCCAGGAAAGTAGTTGTTTTTCACCTGAGATCTACCATTTTCTGGTTCAATTTATATTGAATCTTTTATGTGAAGAAAACCGTTTAATTCGATTTTTCTATTTATTCCACTTCACATGGCGTTTATCTTTCAAACAATTATCGAATATCATTATATTACTTTGAAAGAAGTTATCAAAACGCAGCCGTGCATCTCGCTGCCATCATTTTACGCTTCACCTAATTCAATTGCTAGTTTGTTTGGCGCCGACTCAAAATCAGTTACTTACATTAGTTTAGGAGCTCAATTATCATTTAGACTAAGAAGGCTTATTTTATTTTTTGTTTTTCAGTTGATTTTTTCGTCGGTTTAATTTTTTGTTAAAAAGTTTTTATTTTTTACTTTTTAGTTCCGTATTTTGTCGGTTTAATATTTGTTAAAAAGTTTTTATTTTAAAATTTTTTGTGGTTAAAATCTACCAATTACTACCTACTTACTTATTCACCTTAATTCAACTATTACCAGTTGAATAATATGATTATCTACTTTCACTATTTGTTGTAATATAAATTATTTTCGTTGTTCTGGTTAGTTTATTTCATTACTTTGTATATCATTCCATCCTCTCATAAAATATACTGATTTTGACGGAACAAGAATAATGTCAGTAGCGATCTGTCATTGTCAACTACGTACGTGTGTGCCAATGTTCACTAGTGAAAAATCAATTATCCCCTATTTTTCCACCCGTAAGGGTGGCTAATTCCTTTCGAAATTAAAATATGAGGTATACCCTATCTATTAAAATAAAAATCATCCAAATCGAAGAACCCAGTACAAAGTTATGCCTGATAGAATCGGTTAACGGACCAGAATTCAGAGGGTGAGTGACCAATATCCTTCATTTCGCTACCCTTAGGGGTGGACTTCATCTTTTTAATTCGAATGGGACCAATTCGAAGTACACCCTATCCACTGAAAAAAGAATTATCGGAATCGGACGCTTCAGTGAAAAGTTATGCGTGATCATACATAAAAAAATATGATGGAAAAATATAAAATATACGGGTCGATAAGAGAACCTCCTCCTTTTTGGTTTCGACGGTTATCAAATATGGTCTAATTCACGAAGGAATATTCATAACTTTGGCTGTTGCTTAGCTCCGATCCACTCTCAACAAGCATGAGACCACAACCCAAGAGAAAACATTATATATTCTCAAAAGGAACCCTGGATGAATTGGTCGTCCTCATAGATAGAGAGGGAGAGAGAGAGAAATTTCATTTTTTAATAATAAGAATATTTATTTGCTATTAAACAGAAAACAGAGAAATGGCAAAATTTACATTATTCAAATAAATATTATAGGAACCACAGAAAACTTAAAAATATTATATAAAAAACAAAAAATATAGATATAACATACATATGGGCACAAAAACTAAATAATAAAAAATTAATGATTATATTATATATATATATATATATATATATATATATATATATATATATATATATATATATATTTGTTACCTATAGTTTTTTATTAAGTTACCTATATTTATATAAGTGCATATATATTGATGCTACCCGTTTCATTATTACTATATTCATATTCATTACTTTAAATAAACATATTATTTTTTTATTATTATTATTATCATGATTATTATTTTTGTGCAGTAATGCATGTGTAATATAATGAAATTTAATCTAAAAAAAATTGTTCAAATTAAAACTAAATATATTTTTGGCCGCCTAAATAATCAAAACACCCGTATATGCGGCGGACGTAGTTGTGGTCGTTTTTGAAGAGGATCTGGAACTAGAGATGGCCCTGAACATTTGATGAACCGGTTGGAACAGTTCTTGATCTGATCGAAAACCTGTTTTTTCACCTGTTCCCTACTTGTTCTAGACTGACGTTTCATTTTACATGTTTTTCGTTCTCCCATTCGTCTTCAAAATAGTTCACACCATTCAAAGCAGTTCTTCGATTATTTTTTGAGTTTTTAATTTGTTAGTTATCAGCAGAATTGAAGTGGAAAATGAATAGGAGAACCAGCCCTATTTATATTTTTTTTCCAATCACAGATGAGGATAATTAATTAGCAAAATGTGACATATGCAAACAAATTCTTTCTTTTTAATTTTTGGTATCAAATTTGAAACCCAATATGCTCAAAATACATTAGACGGTAAAAATACTACCCCGAAGGAACAGAGAAAACTCTTGCATCTTGCGTTTTGCATATATTTATCAATCAGCAAAGTTACACGTACGAATGTTTTATTTCATCACACCACATTGAATCCAAAGCTCAAGTTCATGACAATGCAGAAAGCGGTTGTCACTGTTCATCCATATCTCCCAACGACGACAGTCGGCAGTTTGTGTTGTTTGTTTTTTTGCATCTAGCTTCCAAGACGTTGGGGGCCCAACCCAACTGGTTCAGTTTATTCAAAAGAACAGGTTCACTGAACAGTCAACTGTTACCTGTTCCGAGGAATCGGTTTAGTTCTTCTAGACCCATCGCTATCTGGAACACAACCCCTATCCTGTTGTTGTAGTTCAGTTGTACGTTCAGGAACAGCATATGGTTGAGGTACTGCAGTATTCTTGGCACTTTGAATGATTAAGTAGGGCCAAAAGTAACAGTTTGCTTCAAAACCGAACTTGATCTAAATTGGTCTACATGTCGTTTTAGTGTTCGGCCAGAATCTAATGTAACTGAATAGTGTCGTTGGCCAAGAACTTTTTTCATCGCCCTGAACTCCCAAACATTCTTGTTGTTGATAGAAGTCTTATGAGGTTTTTAAGGAAAAATTGCGTCTAAACGAATCCCAATTCCTCAGATGATTTTCCGTAGACAAGTGGAGTTGTCCTGTAGCAAAATAGATTATTCTGAACCTCACCCTGGATGGACCTGTTATCATTAGAAATAGCCTTTGGTTCATTTTCCAGAGTTCCGATATTTCGTTCAGCGAGACCATTGGTTCTGCGTTCTGCGAGGATAGTTTGGAGCAATGAACTTCCGAAGGATTTTATCTGAAGAGTTAGCGTGGAATTCTTCGCCTTGGAATATTGAAGCATAATCCGATACCATGACTTGTGGATGACCATGTATAGAGAAAATGTTTTCCAGTAGGTCAATGGTGATGAAACTGGTTGGCACATGTAGTTTGGTTGTTGACGCCGAGAACTGGAACGATCTTGCTTGGCAATTGACAACATTGTTCAGTTCACCTGAAGGTCTGAATCACTACAATAGTCGTGATAATATTTTTCAAAACAATATTCAATTGTGAATGATTCCTTTTTCGAAAGTGTTTGTGACGTTTGTTTCTTACCAGTGATAATTATGATAAGTGTCTCAAAAAAGAATATGAAGTCAACTAGTTCTGAATTTATCACCAATTTGGATATAACAAGCAAGGTTAGTTGTTTTCTTCACTTTGAAATTGAGCATCTATCTCAGGCAGCCTGCAATGTATACATTCACCACACAATCAGTTCAACATTCTACCTTATTCAAATGTCGAGTAAAATGTTTTTGCATTCCGTATTTTCCTCTGAGTAGGTCACCTGAAATTGGGCAGGTGGCGCTACCCAAAATTTTGTCTGATATTACAATGAACAGAACATGTTTTCATTTTTTTCCTGATTTTTAACCATTGTAATTCGTTGGCATAAAACACTCGTTATTCACGGGTGTGCAAAAAAAATAGTACTGATATATGTACTACGTTACATTTAGGAATGATTATTGTTCGAATGACTTGATAAGATCATCGTAAGATAGGTTTTTCACTGGTTTTTCGGATCCTAGGAAAACTGCTAAGCTGTTGTAGTGAGTTGGCCCAATTGAAACGCACAAAAGTTGCGCAATTTTTGGTTTATTTGTGATTCATCTCAAGGTGAGATAGTTTTCGAAACGTTCAAGGTAAAACAAGAACTTTCCACGAATCGGATCGAAGTTCTCAAATGGCGCAACACTTGTAAAACTATTCGAAACTGGTCAGTAAATTAACATAATAATACTAGCATAATACATACATTTACTGACCAAAAATTTGATGTGACTCTCATCAGTATGAGAACGGTAAATTGATTTTTTTAAGTACATTATATAATTTTTCAAGCTTACCTTGTGTTGTCTCACAATAACAACAAAAAGAGTTTTATTCCTTCCATCTCACTTA
Source organism: Gonioctena quinquepunctata (assembly GCA_018342105.1). Classification (NCBI taxonomy): domain Eukaryota; kingdom Metazoa; phylum Arthropoda; class Insecta; order Coleoptera; family Chrysomelidae; genus Gonioctena; species Gonioctena quinquepunctata. The sequence goes on along the minus strand of JAFIRS010001806.1, from coordinate 32,568 downwards.
GTAAGGCGTGATCAAACTCATATTTCATCTCCTGACTCCCATTAGTAAAGAATGGTAATTCTATTTGAAGTAGCTGTGGGATGATTTTACTATCCTTAGACCATAAAAGTAAAACTATTTTCTGCGTGTTCTAATTTCTTGTGGAATTCTTTAAGTTCCCTGGAATTTCAAGTTGATAAAGCCCCATAACTTTACTGTGAATATGGCCATAGTTGGAAGCATTAACTAGTGAGGTGCAAATAAAAAAAAAGAATTTATATTTCAAACAAATTGCCGTATGTGCGGAGCCTAACGTAAAATTGATATGAAAAATGTATCTAATGTTCACTAATAAATGGGACTATTAATTCTCAAAGTCATGTTGTTTTCGTATAAAAAAAATTTCATCAGACCGATTTACAATTCCATCGATTTGTTAGGAATTCGGAGTATTTCTCCTAACAGATATTCTGTTTTTATAGCTCTACTGATATTCGATTACATCAAATGGAACGAAAATCTAATAAAAAATCGATTAAATTGGCACACCCATTCTACAATAAAATTTTACTATAATTTCTTAGGGGTTATTCACGAGAGTAGAAAGTCTATGGAATTGATGAGTTATTCAGGGGTGCGCATATTTGACATTTAGCAGCAAGACTGTTATGGAGTCAATAAGCTGAAAGGGTACATTACAAATCCGCTGTGAATGAGTTCTGATTACCATGGTCAGGTTCCACAAATATTTCTCCGAACTTATTGTTGCTCGTATCAGATTCTTATAATTATATTTCTATAACATTTACAACACGGCAGCCAGACTTCTCTGCTTTGCCTTCCCTATTTCTTGTTATAGATAGTCAGACTTTCGGTGTAGTCCTGCCATTATCCGTTTGACTTCATTCGAAAGCCAACATACTTCCGACAAGTGACATTCAACCAAATAAAAACACTGGACTTCATATGCGCCCACTGACTTTTTTTTAAAAGTTCTTAGAAATATTTGCCCCTGAACTTTATTTGCTCCAGGTTAAACATCTTAGGTTGATGATTCATTTATCCGAATGTGTGTCCTTGGATTTATACTGAAAGTTGATTTTATTGCAAGCCACTCCAGAATTATTTTGTGTTTTTCTAATATCCTTCAGTTTTGCTATTGTTTGGACTATATCAAATACTTTTGATTTAGCCATAGTTATGATGGTGAGTGTACACCCCTCATTCAGTATATTTAGGTTAACTGCAAGAATTCAAATATTTGCATTCTCCTTTATAGAGTTGTGGGCGTTGTCATCGCATCCGATCAGGAAGTGAAGTTTGCTCCTGTTGCAATATTCTACTTCTGGTAGTGCTTGCCCATCTCCAGCGAGGTAGACCAACGCTATAAATATGTCATAGCGACGACATCTAGTGTTCATGTTGACCCGAACATGTGGGTAGATCCCTAATCATATATTCTGGAAGATAAACAAAATGTTGTTTCTAATGAGAATAGTTTTTTAACAAAAAACTGACTGACGAAAAAGGAACTCAAAAGCAAAAAATAAAATAAACACATTTAGTCTTGATAACGATGCTCCTAAACTAATGTAAGTGAATAATTTTGAGTAGGTGCCAAACAAACACACACGAAAATCAATTACGTAAATCGTAAAATGATGGCAACGGGATGCGCGGCGGCGTGGGCTTTCCTTCGCTGGAAATAGCCGAGCGTTGCCGTAGTTAATATCAGCTACCCGAATGGGCACACGTCATTGCGAGTAGTCGTGCGAAGAGCGCATTGAGGCACTATAGAATCCAAAAAACTTGAACAACATCGGACTTGCAAGAGAAAACCATATGTATGTTCTTCCAGGAAGATGAAGAAATCTCAGTGCAGATACTGTACTAATGTGAAGGCCTATCAATGCTGAGGTTAACACCTCAACCAGAGCTGAGCCGAGCACTAACGAAAAGTGCTTCGAGCACTAAGCACTCTTGAAAAGTGCTCCCGATTCTGGAGCATTTTTATTTCTGAAATGTTCGCGATTACTGAGCACTTTCAGAAAGTAATTAGACTTGGCGAGCACTAAGCACTAAACACTCTTCAAAAGGGTGAGACTGTTAAGTTACTTTTTGTTTTAGAATTACTGTAATAAACAATTTGGTCCAAATAAAAAAGGAAGTTTTTGTATTTTTGGGTTAATCACGTCAAATTGAATCCAGAACAGCAATGAAAACAGAATTCTCCTTCTGCAGGTGTCATCTACATTTAATGAAGGTTGGCGACAATTTCGGCATACTTATTGCGGTCCTGAGAAGTATGAATTAAGGATGATGTCCAGTCGCATATGTTTTTCAACCATGAATGTTGTCTGCGTCCAGGACCACGTTTTTCTTCGATTTTTCCTTCTATTATTAATTTCAGTATATTTTACTTGTTATCACGGTATATGTGGCCCAGATAGGCGGTCTCTCTTCGCTTTATTGTTGTGAGTAACTCTCTCTCCCTTCCCATACGTCTAAGCACTTCATCGTTAGGTATATGTTGAGTCCATGATATTTTTAGTAGTCTGCGGAAGATCCACATTTCGAACGCCTCGATTCTGTTCATGGTGTCCACTTTTAATGTCCATGCTTCTGCTCCATACAAGAGAACTGAGTGCACGTATGCCTTCACAAAACGGTATTTTGAGTTTAAGTTCAGGGTTGCGTTACATAATAGGTTTTCCATCTTTAGGAATATGGCTCTAGCTTGTTCTATACGTGATCTTACTTAGACGTCAGGGTCTATATTTGTCGTTATGTTGCTGCCAAGATATTCAAATTTCTCTACTTTCTCTATTGCGGTGTCGTAAATGTTTATATTCAGTTGTGGGTTTGGAAATCTTGTTGTTGCCATTACTTTTGTTTTTGTTACATTAATTTTCATGCCTAATTGATCTCCCACTTCTACAACTTTGTTAATTAGGCGTTGAAGGGCTTCTGGATTGTCTGCAATGATAGCCGTGTCGTCTGCAGAACGTAAATTTTTTAATGTCCTGCCGTTAATTTACATTTCATCCTCGTCATCGCCTATTGCTTGGTTGAATATGTGCTCAGTGTACATATTAAACAGTATTGGTGACAGAACACAACCTTGTCGTACTCCCTTCTCTATACACACCGGTTCCGATGTCGTTTGTCCACATCTAACCGTTGCTTCTTGGTTCCAATAAAGAGTTTTAATAAACTCGATGTCTTGTTTGTCTAACCCTTTTTCCTGTAGTAATGTCAGAAGGACGGTGTGATTAACTCTGTCGAAGGCTTTCTCGTAGTCTATGAAACAGACATATACCTCTTTCCTCATGGCTCGGCATTTCTGGAAGAGTATTAATAAGCTGGCTAGTGCTATCCTTGTTTCTAGACCTTCACGAAATCCAAATTGGGTAGAGCTCATCCAGTATTGAAACGACCGTTTGGTAGGTAGAGAGGGGGAAAAAACGAGTGGACACGATTTGCTGTGCTACGGCGAATCTTCACCAGTGTCATGGCATGCAGCATTTGAAAGGTTAGGTTTGTTTAATTAATAAATAGGTAGTGCAGTTATTTATTCAACTTTGCAATAGTTTACTCGTTACCTTGCCAAAATGCCCAGTGTTAGGAAAGTTATAGGAGTGTAAGTTCTCTACGTCTCGTGAAACGCCTATACCAAATAATTTGGTACGCCTATGGAATTTTTATTAATAGCCATGGTTGAACAATGGTTCGGGTATCTTCGATAAAAATTGGTTGTTAGGTGGGGGGAAGGCCAAAGTGGTCGTTTCAATACTGGGTGAGCTCTATCGCTTTGATCGGCTTCACATTTGTGGTAGATTCTAGCTTGTATAATTTTAAGTAGGATCTTGAGCACTTGGCTCATCAAGCTTATCAGTCTGAACTCATCACATTTCTTGGCTTTTGATTTTTTAGGGAGGGGAATAGATACGGAGGTAAGCCAGTCTCTTGGGATATTACCTGTTGCATGAACTTTCTGTAGTAACTGAAACAATGGTAGCAAATTCTCTTCTTCTAACGATTTTATCATTTCTATGTGGATTTCGTCCGAGCCCGTTGCTTTCCAGTTTTCACTATGTCTAAGTGCTTTCATTATCTCTGATTTTAGAATTTTTGGAGCCTGTTCACATTCCTTATTCCTGTCGTATATTCGTGGCGTATCGCTAGCAAATGTTTGCCGTGTATATGTTTGCCATACTTTAAGTAATTCTTGCTCTTCTTTTCTTGACATGATTTTTGGGTAACCTTCCACAGTCTGAAAATGAAAATATAATCAGAAAAATCTATACTTATCGGGGTGAACTAATCAGTTTGCCCTTTCTACACTTGTATAGATTTTCCTGATTATATTTTCATTTTCAGACTGTGGAAGGTTACCCAAAAATCATGTCAAGAAACGTTGTTCCTCCACAAAAAACCACATTCATTCAATTCTTGCTCTTCTGTTACCATTTCATTGTTTTCATTTAGTATGCCTAATACGGGTTGGTTTTTGTTGGAATGCGTTAACTCTTTTATTTTCTTATGAACTCCGTGGCCATCCTGTTCATTCTGGAGTAATTTAATGTCTCCGCATCTTTCTTTCGTCCACTCTTCTTTTGCTATTCGGATTTCCTCTCTTATTTCTCTATTTATTTGTTTGTATTTTTCGATGTTTTTATGTTTGTGTACTCTCTGGTTGTCCATCATCAGTATAATTTCTTCTGTTATCCATTCTTTCTTGGTCTTCGGGCTGGCATATCCTATTTCTCCTTGTTCTACTATTACCCTTGCATGTTTAATTTGATCCCAGACATTTTCTGTATTCGTATCTGGTGTTGTAGTTGACTTTATTGTTGCAAATTCTTCATTTATTCGTTCTTCTGCCTTTGTCTGTGTATCTTTGTCTTTAAGTTTGTTCATGTCGATACTTTTTTTGTTACTCTTTCTTAGCTCTTTTAATTTCACATCCAGAAACAGAATAATTTTGTAAAACATAATGATTTGTCCCGTATGATATATTATTTAGGAGTGTGGCGTGTGGTATTGAATAAACTGTGTGGTGAAATGAATACGACTCGCACACTAATGCACTTCAAAATGAAAACTTCATTCATATAATATCGAATGTTTTGAAGCTGCCGCCTCGAATTAACAAACTATCGAATTTTGACAAATCATGATTTTAGACCCCAAAAACCTCTACATACCAATTTTCATTGAATTCGGATAATAAATAAAAATTTCGTCAGCCATATTAGATCCTCTATCTTGAATTTTGACAATAAAATCAAAATCTGCGACCCCAAATAGCAATTTTGAATAGATTCGGACCGTCAGCCATATCGGAGCCGCCATCTTCAATTCCTGATTTTTTCAACAAAATAATGATCTCCGATACAAAAACTCCCACATACCAATTTTAAATAGAATCAGACCCTAAACACATCAACACTTTGATGACTGGTATGGTCAGAAGGCCCTCCAAGTCACAGAGAGTCAAGTACACACTTGGATACAATCGGTGGAAATATTGTCGATTTTAAATGGAAAACATCGGCAGGTCTGTACCAGTTTTAGGACTAGATACATTGTTTCAGCTTTTTGACGGAATCGATGATATTAAATTCGAGGTTAGTTTGCAGTGAGATGTACCTAATTATTTTAAAAATTACAAAATACGTTGCAAAATGTGGACAACTGAAAATACGTTGAAAGTTTGAGACAAGTTTCTGCCCTATAAAATATCTTTTGTAAACACGTTTATGAAAATAATTCTCTACGACTACAGATGAAATAATGTTTTTCCCACATCGTCGTTTTATTTTTATTTTTATAATTAAATATGCAGCACAAACACCAGTAGCTACCAGAATGTCATTAGACGGCATTTTTCATTTGACTGAACAATTTTAGATGTGGGCAGGATACTTTTGTGTTTATTAATATTGACCGATATAATCGGCCGACTATCAGTAGGAAAAGAAACAGTCAGCCCACCATGTTGAACCGATTCTATCCAAGTCTGTTGAATATCATCGTGTGTAGAAAGTATTTTCATTGGGTTTCTGCATTCAAGAGAAAAATAGTCAAGCACTAAACTCACTTCGCAACTCGAAACATTTCAAACAATGCTTATATCAACACTGTAATCTCACAAATATGCATGATATAAGGACACAGACGCATTCAGTAGTTCTTGGGAGTGCCGCCGCGTTTTGATGTTTCGAAAATATTTATAGATCCATAGGTGAAGAAAGGCTTAGTGCTCGGGAGCACTGAAGTGCTCAGGAGTACTTTTTGGGATTACCAAGCACTAAGCCTTCTCGTAAAATGCTCGAAGCACTGAGCACTAAGCAATGGTTCAAAAAAGTGCTCGGGACATCCGAGCACAGATACTCATGACATCCGAATACAAAAGACGAAGCTGAATATTTCTTCATTTGCTCCTAATATATTTTGTCCATAAATGTTCAAGAATCTTCCGAAATGAATGTCCTGTGGCTTCCTATTACTCTCAAAAGCAGACTTAATTTTTTTAGCTGAAAAATCTTTCTATAATATAGGTGGATCTATACTATTAGATATGGTGAAATGAAACAGATACTTGTACTGCATTTTGAATTTTTATGAACATTTTATTGTAGGGTTTCTGATTTTTATCTCAGGTTAGATTGTTTCGTTATATCCTAAATTTGTATTTTCAACATAAAAGTCTGACTATTTCTATACTTATGTCACAAGGAAAATAAACTCGAGAAGTTTATTTCTCTATGGGAGGCATATGAAAATGTTATTTTTCTAGCCGCATCTATTCTATCTAAGGGATTTTAAAAAATGCTACAGTTATTCAGTTTCATTTTTGAGGAATATTTTATGCAAATATGTGTTATCTAAAATGGTTAGAAGTGAAGTCAAATATATGAACAATTTCGTTATATTGAGAACTCAATGCTGTTGTGTTGTTTTTATTTTCAATAATCACAGTCATATTGATGTTGTTTCATTCTGTTTTAATTATTGTTTTCGCGATGTATACCGAATCACAAAGCATACAAGGTATAAGGTATTACATTATCATTATTTATCAGAAGTGTTTTGTCTTTCAAAGTTGAATGAATATAATTCATTAGTATTCAAAAATTCTCTTAGTCCATTTGGAATTTTGTAAAAAGAATATGAAGTTTGTTTCGTAGAAGGAAACTTTTGACTCAAGAAACCGTCCACAAGAATATTGGCATGATTATTGAAAAGTAATCATTGAGTTTTTTATCGAGTCTTTTTTTCGGATATGTTTGTTAATTCTGTGTCGAGATTGTTTGATGACAATGCTTCTTTGATGAATCGAAATTGAGACATTCATCAAAACTGAATGATTTTTCATATGAATCGATGATAATATTATTTATGTACTACCAGGCATAAAGTAGCACTTTATCGTCCGGTTGTGCGGGCGTAATATGGTACTTTAGCGCCCATGGTGTACTTTATCGTTACTCTCATATCGATGAAAATATATATTCCGATAGTTTTAATTGATGCAAAATGATATAATTGAACCCAAAACTCCAATAATGATAATATAGTGAGATCTATTTACATGAATTATAACTAATATTGACAATATAATTAGAACAGTTGTTCATAGAAATATTTGAATCCGTTGTCTTTTTCTGTTTCAAGTAATTACTGATCTGAACTGATTGCTCATTACTAGACGCAGTAGTCTGGAATTGATTGATTGTATACATTCTTGTGGTTCAACATAGTTTGCTTTATTCTCAGATTGACTCAAATGGCTAGTAGAAGGCTCATCATTCCATTTATTTCTTTTAGTGATTTTCAGCTTATTTTCAACTGAATTTTCGATATAACCTTCCACAACAGTTGTCGACTTTCCTCCAGCATGAATTTTACTGTTGATTATATTCTCGCTTGCATCTCTTAGAATTTTTTTTTTTTGAATGGAATTAGACCGAATGTTTTTTCCCGATGACCTGTTTCGAACACTTGTCAATTTTATAATATTGGAAAAAACGCTTTTGATCACAATTCTGGAATCCCAAAGAGCATATTTTCTGTAAGTATCCAGATAACTTGGCGATTTCTGTTCTTTCTCGATGACCGTAAACACATGATCTATCTTCGTTTCGGTTTCTTGTGTAGTTACGAGTAAGATTGTCTTGAATGTCATACACTGTGATATGCCAATTCCTCGCGGCGACAAGCTCCGCAAATACCAAAACATCAGATGAATATACTCCCTAACATTAAAAAACTATGAATTTATAACTTACTTTCATCATAAGATACAAATCGTCTGGAGCTTTCCCCAAAAATTATTCAATTTCTTCTCTGCACAAAACCTTGGATTTCTGTGGTTTATCACTGTCAGATTTGCGTTTTGAAAAAGCTCAATCTTGCGTATTTACTGATATCTCCATCATGATGTACATTTAACATGAACAATATGACTACATGGGAGAGGGCTTACGAGATTTTGATTCTTCTAGGAAATTAAAAGTATGAATAAGAAGTATAAAAAAAAGTATAAATATGAAGTATAAATAAGAAATATAAATAAGAAGTATAAGTAAGAAGTATACTCTCAGTGTACAGTGTACAGTGTAAATTTTTTTTCGATTTACTTGGTAACAAATTCAATTTCGCATTTTCAGCTGCGTCACTGTTTTCTGGTGGAGTACAATTTATACTTTCATCACTAGTATCCATATCAAAATCACTAAATTAACTGTTTTAACAGAAATTGCCAGCAAATATACACTGTGACATACTTGAGATGAAGACACCCCTGTATTTTAGTCATTTTTGAAAGCAGATATTTGATTTTTGGTACAGACGTAGACCTTCATATGCCGCAATTTTCGCAATACCCAGCCCGATTGACAGCCTCAAACCCAGCCTACTGCGATCCCGCGAAAAGGGTAAACTCTCTCTTGCTTCGCGTTGGAGATACCAAAAAAAAAGTTATTCGAAAAAGTTGCTTAGAAATCGATTTTGACTACATATCCATAATTCAAATTTTGACTTTGTCTGTAATTTTCATATTCAAGTCCGATTTTCAATATTTCTGAATATGAAGCTAGGAAAACAATAAATTCGTCATAATGTAGGAAGCAGAGTGGGAAACCTAATATTAATTATGAAAAAATTCAAATTTTGATTATTAGTTGTTACTAAAAAGCCACAGAGACGATAAAATCGGTCAAAATTAAATGACAATTAATGAAAAACTATTTATTGAACCGAATTCGAACAGGAAATGAAATAAACACTAATATGGAAGTCAGTTTCAAATATTGTCTCTCTCAACTGGTCCGCCCTCTATTCTGATACATTTTTCAATTCTTTTTCTATTATTATTGGCCACTCTCCTAAGTTCTGGAGTACTCATTTCACGGCAGGCTTGCCTTATTCTCTCACAAAGTTCTTGTCGATTTCGTGGCCTAGACTTGTAAACCTTATTCTTGACAGTTTCCCAGAAATAAAAATCCATTGGTGTTATGTCAGGAGAGCGAGGAGGCTATTTCTACCAATCGAACATAATGGAAAATGTTCGTTCAACCACTCTCGAACCATCCAAGAATTATGAACGGAAGCTCCGTCTAGCGAAAGTACATCTCTTGTCGCACATTGAGGGGTAGACTTTCAATGATTTCCCATGATTCATTATCAAAAAAATTCAATAGTCGTTCAGCGTTAATGGTATTATTGAAGAAAAACGGTCCAATTATTCTGTCGCCTAAAATACCACACCATACATTAACTTTTTGAGAGTATTGGTCCTTACAGTTTATAACCCGGTGGGGATTTTCGGTAGACCAGTATCTGCAATTTTGAGCAGATACTATTCCATTGGTAGTGAACATAGCCTCATCAGTCAACAAAATTTTTCTCAGGAAATTTCTATCATTTAAAAAATTTCCATGGGCCCAATAGCAGTAATCTAATCGTTTATATTCGCCACCTTCTTTCAATGTGTGCAAGAACATTGGTTTAAAACGTTTGATTTTATGACCATCTTCTGATTTTCTCTCTACTCAAATTTAATTGCTCAGACAAATAGACTTTTCTTTGACATATATAGAAAACCTTCACAAACCGAACATATTATCCACGTAGATTTCAATCATCCGTTTCAATATAAAATGTCTGCCTTTTATTCCTACATATATAGACTATTGAACGTCCCTTTATCTGCCCTTAACTTTGAAAAAGAAGTGAATATCTTAAATCAAATTGCAGTAAATAATGGGTATAACCCTAATATCATCACTAAGTTGATTGACAAAATCTCTCTAAAGAGAGAAAGAAATATAGCATACCCTTCTATCAATTCCCTTACAGATATAAAATATTTTTCACTTGCATTCTTAAAAGACATTTCTTTGGATATTTCTAAATTCTTCTATAGAAAATTCGACAACATCAGAATTTCCTACAGAACTTCCAACACTTTGGGTTCATTACTGGTAGACACCAAAGATTAAATCAATCCCAGCGACAAAAGTGGCATCTATAAACTTATCTGCAATAACTGTAATACCTCTTATATCGGAAAAACTATCAGAAAAATTTCTACTAGAATTGAAGAACACATAAACAGGCCTTCTACCTTTAGTTTTGGAGCTTATTTGAAAGACCATAACCATAACTTCGATTTTTCCAATGGTTTCAAAATATTACACAACGTCAACAACAATAACCTTAAATTTTTTTTTTTTTAAACATGTATTTATTTATTATCAATATCATTTTGAAAACAATTCAAATTATAATAAAGCTAATCTAAGTTGGTGTCCTCTTGCTCATAGAAAAGGACGAATGCTTCTTCACTTATAATGGATTGTGATGATATCGGTGATATTCTGGAGTCATTGTACTCGTGCCATATGCCTGCGTAAGGGTGCTTACAGTAAGCCGTGTAGTGTCCGCTATAAGTTGTTCCACTATGGTTGGATACAGCATACAAGTTGTATTGACATGGAGCTACATTATCTGCTGCATAATTACTCATATCCAATCCTTTGAGAGGAAAGTCAATGTTGACATTTAATTTTCCCATAAATCTCCCCAAAGGCGAAAATCGTTTCAAGTGTATTACTAATATTTTGGGGAATTTATATATACATAATGACTTTGTACATTTTATTCTTTCCTTACATTTACAACAAGTTGGTTTCTCTTCGCCATCTAAAATTTCTTCCCTAATAAACAAGTCTAAACATTGTGACAGACTCGGCTGGCCAGGTATCTGTGGAATATCAAGTGAAAGGTCCCAGAAAGGGTCAAAAGAGACAGAACAATGGCCACAAGAAGAACAGAACAACGATGATTTCAGTTGACCAACAAAGTTATCAACCATTTTTGAGTTGTCCATTCTTAGATATCTTGTCCAAGACTCCTGTGCCTTTTCAAGATTGCTCAGTTTATCATCAATTTCTATCAAAATAGGTTTGGGCTTTTCAATCACTCTGTTTATATCTTCATGAAGACCTCCCAATAAATATCTGAGAAATTCTTGGGCGTCCTGTTGAGCGTGCCACATGAAGCGAGGTGCGAATATTTGTATCTGGCATTTCAAAGAAACAGTATTTACCACCCTATCAGACAAATCTTCTGACCAAAGTTCTTTTATCACAATCGCAAATGCTTTTATCAGAGCACCTTTCATGCTTGATATGCTTGTGTTGATATCCCTCATATGCTCGTCTTTTCTCAGATACTCGAGCAACCATCTGGTGTTCGATAAACATTGTATTATACTATTCATGAAGCAGGTGTTGCCAATGTTCTTCAATCCATTGAGTCCGAGTGGTCTAATGGTATTGTGGTTACTTGAGTTGGATTGAGATATGTCAGAACAAGTTATTTTTTGGGAAGAGAAAAACAAATCATTTTTCTTCAAAGTTTTTTTTCTAGATGTGTCTTCCATTTCGTCAGAGTTCACTCCTTCTATTTGCCTTGATGGTGAAGAAGTAAGAAGTGGGACTGTAGAAATAATTGACGAATTGCTAAAAATTCTCAATCCTGGAGGACGGATAAAAATTTCATCCAAACTTTTAGAAGTAGGTATAGAACCCAGGACAGATGCAGCGTTTCCTCTCTGGATTGCAATACTTATACGTTGAAACAGGAAAGTCCTCGCTCTAGGCCAGACCGCCCCTGACGCTCGGTAATTTTTTCTCTCAATAGAATATTTCATTATTCTCCATCATGAACGTTCTGACGAAATATGGTGGTGGCAGGATCTCCAATAAAAATATTGCATCCTCTTTACCGCCTCCGACGCTCGGTTATTTTTTGTTGTTGATGGAATCGTGCATTATTCTCCTGCATAATCGCTCTGACGGAATATGGTGGTGGGAGGATCTCTAATAAAAAATTGCTGAGGCTAACCCGCCCCCGACGCACGAAAATTTTTTTCTCTGTACAGAATATTTCATTATTCCCCATCAAGAACGTTCTAAAGAAATATGGTGGTGGCAGGATCTCTAATAAAAATATTACCGCCGCTATACCGCTTCCGACGCTCGATATTTTCTTCTGGTGATGGAATCGTAAATTATCCTCCTTCATGCACACGAAATATGGTGAAATATGGTGGTGGCAGGATCTTTAATGGAAAAAATTGCCACCGCCCACACGTCCCCGACGCTCGGTAACTCGGAGATTTGTCGATAATATCGCTCATTGTTCTCCCTCAAGAACGTTCTGACGAAATTTGAAGGTGGCAGAGTATGTAATAAAAAGATTACCGCCACCAAACCGCCCCAGACGCTCGGTAATTTGGAGTTCTTTATGACAATTTAAATGATTCTCCTTTATGGATGTTTTGACAGAATATGGGGCTAGCAGGGTTACGTATAAAAATAATGGTCAGACATTTTGCTGCTCATGATTTGTTGTTGTTTGTTCCATTCCAGAATAGTTTACACATTATATAGTTAATCATATATGATGATGTTTCACAAAATTCAGTTCTTCTATAAGCTTTACTTTCTGTAAAATTCTGACAAGTGAGTGGAATTTATTTTCACATGTCCCTTAGATTATCAGAGAACATGCATTTAATTTTTTCTTCATTTAATCATATTCCTTTCACTTTTCAGAATTCTCCTGATGATGATCTGATGATCGAAAACGTAGAGAATAGCTTGTGATTTTTATTTTTATGCACCATAGCCCAAAGGCTTCCCCGCCTCAACCAATAAATATACGTATTTTATATTCGATATTTTTTGAAACCAAATCTAAAAGTGCATACAACTCCCCCCCTTTCCATTAAACATATTTCCGCCGCTTTACCGACCCCGACGCTCGGTAATTTTTTGTTGTTGATGGAATCGTGCATTATTCTCATTCATAATATTTCTGACGGAAAATTGCTGAGGCCAACCCGCTTCCGACGCGGTAATTTTTTTCCTTTACCAATATTTCTTTATTCCCCATCATGAACGTTCTGAAGGAATATGGTGGTGGCAGGATCTCTAATAAAAATATTGCTTCCGCTTTAGCTTCTCCGACGCTCGCTCATTCCATTCTGTTGATGGAATCGTGTATTATTCCCTTTCATAATTTGCTGTGTATGTATATATGTTTTATTTTTCATTTGTTTGTTCACAATAACCCTATATGTTATTTTAACTACGGACATGTTCCAAACTTGACGTGTGTAATGAAAGAAATATTCAAAAACACCAATAAAATTCTATTCTATTCTATTCTATTCTATTCATAAACGCTCTGACGGAATATGGTGGTGGCAGGATTTCTAATAAAAATATTGCTGAGGCCAGACCGCCCCTGACGCTCGGTTATTTTTTCTCTCAATAGAATATTTCATTATTCCCCATCAAGAACGTTCTAAAGAAATATGGTGGTGGCAGGATCTCTAATAAAAATATTACCGCCGCTATACCGCTTCCGACGCTCGATATTTTCTTCTGGTGATGGAATCGTAAATTATCCTCCTTCATGCACACGAAATAAGGTGAAATATGGTGGTGGCAGGATCTTTAATGGAAAAAATTGCCACCGCCCACCCGTCCCCGACGCTTGGTAACTCGGAGATTTGTCGATAATATCGCTCATTGTTCTCCCTCAAGAACGTTCTGACGAAATTTGAAGGTGGCAGAGTATGTAATAAAAAGATTACCGCCACTAAACCGCCCCAGACGCTCGGTAATTTGGAGTTCTTCATGACAATTTAAATGATTCTCCTTCATGGATGTTTTGACAGAATATGGGGCTAGCAGGGTTACGTATAAAAATAATACCGGATTTATTGCTAAAGCAACGGGGTTATATTTTGAGGTCCGATGAATAGTTATTGTAAAGGAATCACTTCTCATATTAATTTGGTGTTCATCAGATATTCTTTTGATCAAATCGTATAAATATTATGCCCCATTAGTTTCACACACTTTGTGTAGAAATACAGTTATTAGGTACTGGACACGATTTCCAAAGTTGAGTTGTTCATGGAATGCGAGATATGGACGTACATGTTCTCCAAACGGGATGCTGTGAACAAAACAAATGCATACATACGTTTTGAATAAGTTGTATTTTGTCCTTGTTAAATTTTGGTGAATAATTATGATAAACAGCATTACAATAATCAACATGTGGGTATATCAAAGATCTTACTAAACGTAGCTCAACATTTTGACCCAGCTCTCTTTTGAGAAAATAGATAGATTTCAATTTGAAAAAGGACTTACCGGAAATATGATTGACATGAGTTGAAAATAAAAAGTGGATGCGAAGTATACTGCAATATTTTTTGCAGATTCTACCCAATTAATGTTTTCATCGCGGATATGAAGAGTATAGTTTGATTCAACATCTATGGTTTGTCGAGCAGAGCATATACGTAGGGCCAGAGTTATATTGGGGTTTATGTGTAATCCATGATCAACAGAATAGTTCAGTATCATGTCAATGTCATATTGGATATCCCTGATATTTTTCTCTATTGAATCAGGGTTAACTGATCTGTCAAGCTTTATGTTATCGGCATAAAGATAAACATGAAAAAATGTGAGCACAGTATTGGGCCCAAAATGCTGCCCTGCGGAACGCTGCAGGCAGTGGCCTCGATGGATGATACGTTGAGACCTCCATCAAGAACAACCTACTGTGCCCTGTTCCTCAAATAGCTTTTCATAAGTAATAGAGAGCAAGGTTTGAAGCCAAGAAAGTGCAGTTTTGATAATAGTTGGCCAAAGTTCACAGATCTAGATCTAGATCTAGAAGAATCGAAACAGTTGAAAGGGACTCATCAAGCTGGTTCGTGATATCATTCGTTACCTCAAGTAGAACGGTTTGAGTACTATGATTCTTTCGAAATCCAGATTCTACCGCTGGTAGTAGGCTGTTGGTTTCTAAATAGTTCACCATTCGATTAGATACTTTCTCAAAAAGTGTAGAGAAAGGTAAAAAGGCACTTACACTGGTCGTGCATAAAATGTTGTATGTATGTCGGGCTTAACTTGCTTTTATGAACCTAGGAGTGTTAATAGCTCGGGTCGGTCCATGAAAGCCTATTTTACGCCCTAGATTCTTTCTCTGACCAATAAAATGTGCAAAAAGGGAAAATGTATTTTTTCTATTTTTATAGTAAAGAAACATGTTCAACCGTTCGTTTTCCAAAAGATAATACAGGAGCTACCTACTCATATGACCCTTAAAAATGCGGTAATTTCAATTGAATAGTTAAGGGTACGGAACCCTTGGTGCGTCCGTTATTCTCATACCCAGCAGCTTTCTTCAACTCGTTTCCACCCTCCAGGGCTTTCTTGCCAAATAATTTGAAACACCTGCAAATATAGCGTAATTTCATTCTTCTACTTACTACGTAAGCGGAACAATTGAAAAAATTGACCCCGTTTACGAAAATTCCAAATCGGGCGTCCTTCCTCTGAAACTGGGTTATCGAGTGATAGTTTACATTAGGAAAAAAATAAAGTGATTGGAGTTTCGATCTTTCATCAATATTGTAATTAAGACACACTTGTTTATCAATAAAAGAGATTAATATTGATAAATTAAATTGAAATGACTCAAAATAATAACCATTAGATTGAGAATTGAATATTTATAAACGAGTTGGGAGATATATCTGTAGCCCCGTGAAATACTGGAAGTGATTTGCAACAATAATCGATTAAATCTATTATTAGAACACATGTTCTGGCAAAGTTTGTATTGGCGATGTCTTACAGATTGCGATATACATTTTGTTCTGAAATGGTACACGTATTTTTTTCATGAGTAATATCATGAATTTTAGGGACTTTTCAGTACGTTTTAAAAACGTGGTATGTATTTTGTGTTTCATTTAAATAATTATTTCATAATACAATATTGTGTAAGTTTAAGTCATGTGTGAAACTTTCAAATTATTGATATTACGAAGCTTTCCTTGAAAACGACGAACGAAATACAAATCCTCCAGAGCTCCTATGATATACGAAGAATATGAAAATATAATGACTATATTTTCATACACATAAGAGTGAATAAAGTAACGATCTCTTTATTCTGATTCTATACTGACTTGTAACGCGTTTTTCTAGGTTCGGGAATAATCACAATTATCCCTAGAATCGTTACGTTATTCATGACGCCAAGACACTTTCTCAAACTATTTTTGAACCATCGGGCGCCAGATTTTATAATGGTTTACTCCACTTATCAGGGGTAGCAATAGATGGAGATACGGATGTCCAGGAGTTTTTTTGACTTAATTGAAATCTCCAAAGATCTGTAGGCTTTCTTAATAACAGCCATTGGGACTGAAATCCGGTTGCACAGACAGTCAGGCAGACCTGTCTTTATCTTAATTTAAATACTGTGCTGATCCTATTGTTCATAGGCTTGAAATGGGTAAAATACTTTCCATAAAAGTTTCCAAATGTAACCACAATATAACAATTTCATTTATACTTCAACTTTTTCAGTTTTCACAATTTTGAATTTATTACACAAGTTTATGAATATACGTGAATTCATCAGTTTATAAGTTCCAACAATGAACATGAACATGAACACCTACAATAAAATATAATTACACAATTTCCTATTTTTTCAAAAAGTGATTCTTTTCGGGTGCGTGGGAATTAAATTCGTTTACTTTACCTTTATGACATTATAAATTCGTTCCAATACTTTAAATATTTACTTTGAGCTTCGAGGTAAGAAAACAGAACCACACTGATATCTCGACCCACCCTCCGTCAAAGCCCAAACTAGGGTGTTATCGCACCCTTACCTACCCCTAGCTAGTACCAACTTAGTACGAAGCAGTTTTATAAGGCTACGGTTCTGCGTACGAGATATCAACGTGTATTACTTATTTTATTCACAATAACTTTAACTTATTAATATGCAAATATCTTGTAAAACCACCTTCAAGAACTTTATTCTGGATTGAAAAGCCCTAATATCTGTATATTGGTCTTAGTGTCATTATAAGATGAAAAACTTCACTCTGCAAGTATCTTGAGAAAAACAGAATTTTTTTAACTTGAGATCTGATTTATTAGCGTTCGGCCATGCTTCACAACTTGAGTAGCTAAGAAAAACTGACATATTGTGAACCTCGACACCTCCTGAGATCGTAATTCGAGGTACTGTGAGATAGAATGGTTCATCGATCTCGTGCTATAGGATATTGAAATTCCACAGCAGCAAAATAGATGCAAAATGTTAATTTCACTATTTCTTTCAATCGAGTACCAGGACGCTATGAATTCTATCAAACTCTGAATACCTGCCAGAGTCAGAAATGAAACAAATGCCAGTGGCAATCCTCCAGAGTACGGTAGGATAATATAAAATAAATGAAGTTACGACGGTCAATTGGTGAGACAGCCTGCTATCGTAGTGATAGGAATTTTTACACGCTTTATATTAGCTTCACTTGTATGTTTGTTTGTTTGTTTGTTTGTTTGTTTGTTTGTAACCGACTCCTTTGGGCGCGATTTTGACCCACTTCCAGACCTCCGAATGATTTGAAATTTGGCATGTGTACCTAATTCCAATCAATAATCAATCAATAAAATTTATTTTCTATATATACAAATCATTCAAACTTAGAACTACTATATACAATGTACATGTGGGTACTCCTTTCTTGTTCCTCTTCCTGGTGGTGGTGTAGAGGGAAAGGAGTTTGGCATAGGAGTGGAGAAGAGTTTTTTTTTTATACCGCCATCTTGCCCTCCCTAGGGGGCGAAGGGGCAGCCCCTGCTGGTGTTAGCAGGTAGCCATTAGTTAACATGTTAGTCTTGGTTTTTCTGACAATTCCGTTTTTAAGACGCCTCCTACTTTAGTGTATGCGTCTTTCTATTTTTTGACCTGACTCCAATAATTATAGTACTGTTATCATTCCTATATTTGCAACTGATGATGTTCTTATACTGGAAAAGTTGTTATTAAAAAAAAACCAGCTTAAAAAAATGATAGATTTCCTGTAATTCCCCGCAACTTGGGGTTTTTCCTGTAGCTGTTTTCTTGTTCTAAGATTATACGATTGAACTTTAGATTAAATTAGAATTAAATTGTGTTTATGATCATCCTACCGCTGCATTGTGGTTGGTCATTGTTCCAGTTCATGGTACAGTTCCAAATTTTGGTAGATGACCCCGTGCTTCCTGGGGTGATTGACTCGGATACTAGTGATACCTGCCGTAAGCGGACTCTTGGGTATGTGGTATCTGTAAAATTTATCAGATATCTTATTAATGAAATCCGTGATTTTCCCAACATTAGCTAGTTCGCGCAGTTCGTCGAGTCTGATGTATCTATTACTATTAGTAACGATACGCAGTGCTTTGTTTTGCAGCCTTTCCAGCCTCATTAACTGGGTTTTTGCAAGACTGCAGAACACTGGACTGGCGTATGTCATTGCCGGTCTGATGACTTGTTTATAGAGTCGAAGCTTGTTCTCCTGTAACAGGTTGGAGTTGCGTGCAATGAGGGGATATGTGCGGCTGATGGCCGCCGCTCCCCTCTGCAACGCCAACGATATGTGTCCATGCAAGTACATCCACCTGTCCAGTTGCACCCCCAGGTATCTCACTGAGGGCCCTCTGTCACTTACTATTTTCAATTTCCTTCCCGAAGTAAATGACCCTCTGTATTGGGATTTAGTTTAATTTTATTCTTCCTCAGATATGGTATGACCAACCGATCCAGATGAATCTGGAGCTGTCTGGCAGCCACTTCGCTATAGAACGAGTGGGCATAGATCGCGGTATCATCCGCGAACATAGCCGTATTCGTCCGAGCGAAGGTCGGAAAGTCACTGGTATACAGGGAATACAAAATCGGTGACAGCGAAGACCCCTGTGGGACCCCCGCTCCGACTGTCTGTTCCGGCGAACTAGTACCATTCACGTTTACACAAAAGGTCCGCCCCGACAGGTACGACTCTAGTACTTTAATGAGGTATAAAGGCATGTCTGCCTCTGCCATTTTGGTGATCAATCCGTCTGTCCAGACCGTATCGAATGCTTTTTGCGTGTCCAACAGGACCATGACTGTGTTCTGGTCCCTGTGGAAGGCCTCTTTCACCCCATGGACAACCCGGGCTACTTGAGAGGTCGTAGAGTGACCCCTCCTAAACCCGAACTGTACCGGTGGGATGATTTTGTGCTCTTCCTCAAAGTCCACAACACGCTTTAAGATAATCTTGTCCACCACCTTGGCCACCACACTGAGGAGTGAGATGGGCCTATAGCTGTCAAGGTGGTTTCGGTTTTTACCCGCTTTAAGGAGGGGAATGACTTCCGCTTTTTTAAGACAATCTGGATAATGTTGCCACTTTAGGATTGCGTTTATTATATAAATCAGCTGGACCAGTGATTTTCACGGGAGGTTCTTGATCAGAACGGCATCCAACTTGTCTAGCCCTGCTGCTTTATTCCTAGGGAGTTTTCTGATGACCCCCAGAACCTCGTCATATCCCGTTAGGACCTTCTGAAGCTCTGCGGGTCCCAGCCTTACCCCCGGTGTTTCTCTAATAATTTTGGCTCTATCAGTTATTCTTGAATGTTCCGGCGTATTATCAAGCTCCGTTGTGTGAACCCCGCTGAAGTACTCTCCAAACAACTTAGCTTTTTCCACCGGCTCTGCCACCGAACGCCCGGGTCCAGTCACTATGGCTGGAATAGGTTCCCTTTTCCTTTGGAATCTTTTTGCCATGTCCCATAGTGAGTGGTCCCGGACATCGAGGTTCTCAAGTCTGCGATTCCACTTCTCGTTGGTGTTGGCGTTAATGAGATCCGTGATTTCTACCCCTAGTCTCATGAAATTGTCTTTATATTCTGGGTTTCTTGTTCGTTGCCATTTTTTATATTTACTTTATGAATTTTTTTGTTTCGTAGTTTATCTCGTCTTTAGATATCTCAGAATTAATGAATGTAATGTTATTTACTATCTTACGATACTCCTTCCAGTTCGTGCCGTAGTAGTCATATCTGATTTTTTCCGTCTTGCCATATTTGACTTGGTTTAGCCTAAAGAAAACCGGATTGTGATCTGATGTTTATTCATCTGCTACCTCCAGATCGCTCAAATCTGTTATATTTTTATGGACCACCAGATCTATAACTGTCGGCGACATGCCGTTAAAGGGGTAGTGAGTAGGTTCCTTACTACTCTCGATGATAACTTCGTTGTCTAAGGAGTACCTCAGCAACGTTAACCCATTGGGGCTTGCCTTGGTCGGGCTGCCGTTCCACTCATTGTGCCTCGCGTTAAAGTCACCGGCCAGTATTACCTTGTTCGCAACACTAAACAGATTGTCTAGATCGCGATCTTTGAATTTATTCCCTGGGGCGCTATACACTGAAAATAGGCACGTGCCATCGCTAAGTTCAATTCCCGCATGTTCGATATTCGAATTTTTCCGATGTATATCCGTATATGGTATATTATCCCTGATTAGGATTGCTACCCCCCCAGCGGCCCTCTCGCCTCCCGGTCTGTCGGCCCTGATGGTGGTAAATCCCCTAAATTTCAAGTTATGGTCCTGTCGGAGTTTGGTCTCAGACAGAAGCATTACATCTACCGAATGTTCGTGAATGAAGCTGCTGAGGAGCGCAAACTTCCCAGCAACTCCATTCGCATTAAACATACATGCCTTTATACCTCTATGTACCGCCATTTGAAACGAAAAAACGCGCTGTCGCCATCTCCCGTTCCTTTTCCGGGGTTTTAATTAACATGTGATACAGATTTTCTAAAATTCCTTCCACTCCTCTGATATTAACTAGGTTGTTTATTTTTGTTGAAATATCAAATATTTTGCTATCTAAAATGCTAGGTATTATAGTTGGAAAGGGGATAGGTGGGGAGCCTTTTGTGGGCTGGATAGTTCTTACCACCATCGGCGGTGTCTGATTTCCTTCGTTTCTTGGTCTTAAGCCTTGTTCCCTGTTGTCTGTTCGGGGTAGCGCCGGAAATCCGGCGTACCCTATTCTCAACTCTTCATCGCTCGCATCTGTATGTACCTAATACCGGTGACAATGCATTAGGAGATTTTTAGGTGCAAAAAAAAAATTGCCGGCTCCAATATGGCGTACGAGTTTTGTGATTATGGTTCGATTCGCGTCAAAATTGGTATCTGAGGGTTTTCGTGGTCGGAAATTATGATTCTTCTGTCAAAATTGAAAAATTCAAGATGGCGGCTTTAAAGTGGCGGCCGAGTTTTGTGATTATGGTCTGATTCTATTCAAAATCGGTATGTGGGGGTTCTTGGGGTCGAATATTATGATTATTCTGTGAAAATTTGAAAAATTCAAGATGGCGGCTTTGAAATGGCGGCCGAGTTTTGTGATTATGGTCTGATTCTATTCAAAATTGGAATGTGGGGGTTTTTGGGGTCACAGATTATAATCACCTAATTTGATAAGATTATTCCATTTTTTTATTTGGAAAAAAATTATAGGAATAATAGTTAAAAAAAAAACGCTTTTATAAATAAACTACACTAAAAAGTAGGAAATAAATAATAGTTTAAAAAAACTAAAAAACACGCTTTTATAGAAAACAAGACTAAAAAAATGGAAAATAAGAGAAAAATGTATTTCATTTAAAAAAAAAACCTGGGGTGCATGGTATCAATAATTATATAGTACATTAGACACCTAGGGCAGTAAAGTGAGAAATGTCTCAGATCACAAGTAATTGTTGGCCAAGGCTATGCCATGCACCCCATGCTTTTTTTTAAATAAAATACATTTTTTAATCTAGAGTCTTGGTTAAACAACGATACCCCACGAGATAAATTACTCCGAAATAACAAATAAAACATAACTTGATTCCTCGGGAAAGTCACGGGACTGGGATATTTTACACTTGTGCGATTGAATTACTTCCACAGGTGAATTGTCGACAGATTTTTCCTTTTGAGTTAGGGTCCTTTCTCAATATCCATCAGATGTAGTTCAATGTCAACGTGGATTTAGCCAAGGAAGTAGTTGTTTTCTGTTAGATATTACAAAAAATAACTTCATTTTTATTATGGATTTTTCAACTCACAGAAATAATTCAATTCAATATTCAATTGAGAATGTTTCCTTTTTCAACATGAATACCCCACAACAGGTTATCTTGAACGATGGAAGATAGTGACTAAAATTCATCTTGCAGTCGCAGTCGTATTAAATTAAACGATGTTCTAGCTATAATCTAAAAACCCTGGAGAAAACCGTGGTCGCGGTTGAAATATCGGACTATAATAAATGAACATCATGATAAAAGAAGAATAGTAACGAATTGGTTGTCGCCAAGAAACAACGAAATACATCAGATACTTCTGGTTCTGGAGTTAGAGGTAAACAAGTTAGGTATTTCGGAGAACTTTCCAGCGATGAAATCCGATCGAAAATATCATAGCTGGTTCTTGTGGTATTGGGAAAAACCTTAAATCATTATATCGATTTTTTGTTATATTTCTGTTATTTCACCAAATACCAACAAAATAATTTTATACGATTTCAAGTTGACAATGAAATGGTGATATCAGATTTGGAATTCAGTACCAACCAATTTTTTGAAAAAACACGTACCTGAATATTTTTTTCGAGATTATTTTTCATCCCGATAGCATTCTTTGCATTACTTGGGAAAAGTCACCAAAAGCATTATGAAGAATATCACCAACTTTTGATTTTTACCTCACAATACACTCTATTAAAAATGGAAAAATACCGTGTAAACATTTTTTTGATACGTCTTATAGTTTCCGAGATATTTAATTGTTTAGCAGGCGTGCGACGACACGGTGTCATCGGCCGCTGTGACGTCACTTTACAACGGTCGGTCAGTGCATGCTCTGCTTCCGAGCTGTGTGTATGAAGTTTGCGTCGAAAATCAATAAAAATGTCGAATCCAGAAACTAGAAAGTTGTGTATTGTGCCAAAGTGTTTAAATAAAACTACTTATGCAGCCGAAAAGTTGTTTTTTATTGTTGCTTTCGAACCTAAAAGTCGAATGAAATGGATGCAAATCATGATGTTCTGGGGTGATTCGGCATTTCACTGTACAAATATCTCTTTTAACTTTTGCATATCCAATACCGTCGTCGCCGAAGCTGTTTCTAGCCGATCTGAAATAGAATAAACGTAAGTTGATCTAATATATAAAAAATAAAATACATAAAAATGCACTTATCCACGATCACATGAAAGAGGAAATTAATATGAGAGGTTTTTCATCTTAGCTTAATGATATTTAATAGGTGTAGTCGCGTGCATCCTAATAATAACCTACTTATGAAAAAAATATTTAATGGGTTCAAATTTCAAAAAGTTTTGTACCTCTGGTACATAATGTTCAGGTTAGGTTTACTATGTTAATTTTTTGTAACATTATATATAAAAAAAATACAAAATGTAAGTCATAAACTATGTAGGTAGAATAACACAGTATTGTGTTTAATAAGTCCCACCATGTTACAAATACCTACGCATTCTTCCTTCTCAGGAACTTAATGTCAAGTAAGCTGTTCATAGTATCAATATGACGTATGACGTACATTTATGAAACACTAGTAATGAGAAATATGTTTTTATAGGCATCAAAAGATTTATGATAAAATGTAAAATAATATTAAGTAATACTTACCTTTGCATTTTTACTCCTTGCATCTCGGTGGCCAAGAAATCGGAGTGATTTGGAAAATAGTGGGCAACCATTAACTCGTCTATTTCAGGCAAGTTATCAGATTGTCCTTATTCAAAACCGTCATCCATATCTAATATTATACTTATAACACTATTGTAATACTGATTCACATAAAAACTTAAGTCAAAAACGTTATTGTGGTCGAACATCCGATAGCAAAGCAATGATTGAGTGTATGGTGAGAACGTTGCGTTGTAAAATGACGTCACGCAGGCATGGCGCGCTCGCCCGAAATATTTGAATAGAACGGAAACTGAAATTGTCGTAACTTCAACACTACTCGCTTGATTGAAAAGAAACAAAAACAGGTGTATTTCTAAACATTTAGGCTACACGGTCATGAAGTTTCGAATCATTCAACAGACCCAGTGATATTCTTCAATTTGTTCTCAACTATATTACCATCCACATTCATTCCATGTAGAGTGAAAGATGACAGGACGATCTATGTAAACAAGTGAATAAATCAGATATATATGCACAACCAGTGGGTAAAAATTTGGAAAAAGTACATCAATCGATGGCATCTGATATTTTATGGAATAAAAGAACAAGAAGAACAAGAAACAACTGTTAAAATTTTTTCAAAAATTACTGAAGTAATACATAACAAATTGAAAGTTAGAAGTTTCAGCGAACAGGACATAAGTAATCCTTTTCGACTTATACTACCCATCATAATTGAAACAGAAATAACCGACCATTACAGTACAGCTATACAAATTGTATTCAACGAAATCCGATCAAATAGAAATAACTGTATATATAAGAAACATTTGAATATACCTAAACTTCGATATAACCTTGAACAAGAAACGTGGAATACTGTCTACTCAGCTGAATCTGCTGATTCTGCAACTGAAATATTCCTAGATACCAGCTTATTAAATATGATTCTATGTACAACCACCTTCAGATCAAACCGAAAAAACACAAAAATCTCACCCTGGGTAACCAATGGTATCATTAAATCTATAGAAACAAAAAACAAGCTTTCCGATTCTGTTCAGTGAAAAGATATCCAGGAAATCAGAACTCAATACAAGCAATATAGAAATAAGTTAACCAATTTGATACAACTACTACCAAAAACAAATTACAGAGAATCAATCTAACACAAAACAACTATGGACAATAGTAAATGGAATAAGCAACTCCAAGCGGAAAAATACCTCTATAACTAATATTCAAGATGATTTCGGTAATATTATTGATAATAAAAAATTAATTGCGGGCTATTTCAACAAATCCTTCACTGAAATGGGGTTCAGGCTGGCTAATGACATATCTATCGCAAAATTATAACTATATTCCATTTCGAACACAATTCCAAAGAGCTTTGTTCTACCTCCCACGGACACCAAAGAAAGTACCGACAATATTAACAACCTGAAATTGAATAAAGCCCCTGGATATGATGAAATCAGGCCAGAGACCTTGAAAATCTTAAACAAACATATATATATATATATATATATATATATATATATATATATATATATATATATCGAAACCTCTGGTCTACATATTCAACAAATGTATGGAAAATGGTATATGGCCCAATATCTTCAGAAAAGTGTTGTCACACCTAAAAAAAAGGTGACGAAACTATTGTTGCAAATTACCGAGCTATATCCTTTATCAGCACATTATCGAAAGTCTTTGAACGGGTCATAGCAAATCGCTTAAATTCCTATTTACAAAAATATAAAATTATTTCAGACCAGTTCGGTTTTAAAAAAAACTTCTCAACTACTAACCGAAATAATATATATTGCAATGGATGCGAGAAAACTATGTTTGGGAATTTTTCTTGACATATCGTAGGCGATTGACGCAGTGAGTCAAACATTACTATCAAACAGATTAGAAGATATTGGCATTCATGGAATAGGGCGCAACATTTTCGAAAGCTATCTAGAAAATAGAAATCAAATGGTTAGAATAGAAACCATAAACATCAACAACCTCCCAATTCAATACGGTGTCCCTCAAGGTAGTGTTCTCGGCCCAATACTATTGAATATATATGAAAACAATGTATTTTCCCTATAAGACCTATAAGACCATTATTGGTTTTGCTGACGACACGGTAGTTCTTTATATTGCAGATACTCAGTCAGAATTCAAACAGAAAGCAGAATCGGACTTTGATGAAATACACAAGTGAAATATAAATTATTCACACTAAACATAGGAAAAACTTGCTACTAACCATTCTGTTGCTTCCACAATTCCATCCTTCCACCAACTCTCTATCCGTGATGGTAGTCAGACGTACAACATCAAAATGAAAAGAAAAATAAAAAACTTGGGAATATATCTAGGCATGCATATGGAGTGGAATACACATTTTAACTACGTATGGAAAAAAAATTGATCCATGCTATCAAAATTCAAATGTCTGAGTGAAATACTAACAATACCACAGTTGAAAATCCTGTACTATGCTCTAATTGAAAGCCACCTAAGATACGGTTTGGTCGCTTGGGGAAGTGCCTTAAAAAGTAATTTACACCCACTGCAAATACTAGAGAAACATCACCTCAAAATCATTTGTAAAAAAAACCTAATTTTCATCCAATGAACTTTTATTGCAATCCGAGGTATTGTATATTCGCCAACTTTATTATTTCAAAGTTGTCGATAAATATCACAGAACAAAAAACTTCCTAACATCCTTACAACATTCGACAAAAACAATCACAGCAAATACCTCTAGCGCTGAAAGCAATTGGTCAACGCTCATATTCGTTCTTAGCTCCAAAACTATACAATACCATTCCTCACCATATCAAAAAAACCAATATTGCACACAAATTTAAAAAATCACCGCATTCCCATATCTTCGAACTGGGACGAGAATATCCTACAATCTTAATGTAATATAATTTAATTGTCCTCCAGAAATAATCTACTTTCTCCGATTAGATTAACTATGGCTTACCTTCCCTTCTGTAATCACTAATATAATATCTTCTTCCATTCTTTTATGTCCATATTTCAATCTCATTTTAAATTTATTGTTAACACCTTCATTCATAGTATAGTATTGTCATATGCGTCTTATTATAATATATATATATATATATATATATATATATATATATATATATATATATATATATATATATATATATATATTGAGAGAGACCACAGGCCGTCCTGATGATTGGGAAACCATGAAACAGCTGTTAGTGGATGGTGATGCTCTCTTGGATTCGTAACAAATTTCTCTTCATCTAGTTATTTGTTCTGCGTTACTCTGAACGCCCTAGGAGTACGACTATTGGTGTCGTGGGTTGGCCTATGCTGACATCTGTTGGTGACCTGTTGATGTGCACGAAATTTTGTGCCATTAAAATTCCACGATATTAGGTCTAGGCTTCACCGCACAGATTAAAGGTGTCCTATAATTTGATGCTTTCCACACACACACATATATATATATATATATATATATATATATATATATATATATATATATATATATATATATATATATATATTGTTTTTTACAGTATTTTAATCATGTGCTTTTATTTCCTAATTTATGGTTAATTTTATTTATTCTATCGTGAGTAATATGAATTACATATATTGTTTCAATACATATATTAGATTTTATTTATATTAAGTTTTTGTGGTATTATAACATTGTGTTATTATGAACATGTTAACAAGTTATTTATGTACATTTATTTAATCATATATTTTTTTTTAACGTTCTATTTCTGCGAAACAAGTGTTCTACACATTGTATTATATTGCGAATAAAGTTTATTATTATTATTTGAGAATTCACGTGTACCGTAATAAATATCCGACTAATGTGATTGGCTGAGATGATAAAACAACAGAGTAGTAAGAGGCCACCAAATCGATGATATTTTCAGTAGTAAGTAGTGACTGAATTTTCGCGATAAGTCTGTCGATTTGTTTCTAAACGAAACTGAGTTGCTTGAGTGTTTTCTTCAAGCAACTCAGTTGAGTTTACAAATAAAAGACAGACTTATATGATAAATTCAATAACGAGTGGTATTTCATTAGACTATTTCACGAACAAAGTGAAAGGTCAAAAAATTTAAATTCGGCAGAATGAGAGGAAGAAATTTAATAATAATAAATAATTCAAATTTAATTATAATCATGGAATATTTATTTTAACTATAAACAATTTGTTTCAATTTTCATTTGTTACCTATAACAATAAATAATTTTTATGAACATGAACATAATACATTATTCTCAACTATAATTATTATAAATGGTGCAATTGTAACATTTTTGAATAGTATGACCGTTATTAGGTGGATACAATGTATTGTTGGTATTATTACTTGATGTACTCGGAGTACTCCTAAAAGTATTCACTATATTCTGATGATGTTCAGCACTAAGATGTTAATACGGTTCCATCGAGTTCGAACTTCCATGTCCAGTAATTTTCATAGCTTGTTGTTCACTAATCGATGGAAGAAAATTGTATTTCGTGCATAAAATAATTTATTAAAATCGTAGCAAAGCGCTTTCGACCGTTAGGTCATCATCAGTGCGTACCTGAAAGTAAGTAATATTGCTAGAGAACAAGTTACTGAAAAGTTTTTTTGAGAAAGAAAATTGACATATTTTAAATGTGTGGTTACTTACTCGTCAGGTGTACAAGAAGCCAAAAAGACCATAAAATATCTCATGATCAATGAGTGTTGTATAGGTTTACGTGACACACATGTTAAAATACATATTCTAGGCCAGGATCAAAATTGAGATTACATTTTCATTACCTTTTAAAAAGCCATTGTTTCGGTATGATAGCTGGACCCAAGTGACAAGATTGACAAGTGGACGATGAAGTAGATTGACATGGAACACGTAACCATGGAGATATCAGAATCAAGAAAGATCCCTGTCATACGAAAAACACACTAGAAGATGATCAATCTAATGAGGACTGTCATCTGTCAAATATATGTTCCAGTATTCCAAGGAAGACCAGACAAGACTCTCAATTCTCACATTTAAGTCATCGTAATTGAATATAAGTTTAAGGGAGAAGTCTAATTAGACCTGTCCTGATCAAAACAAACAATTGAATAATTATGGTAGTGTCCATGGACAATGAATTTTTTTTTTTAATAAAAATAAAAATCTTTGTTCACCATGGCTCAGTTGAACCGCAACTGGGGGGCTGTATTGTAGTAACTGACTAAGTGGAGTGGCACGATTGGAGTGATTTGTTATTTTTAGGTTTTCTGCAGAGAGTTTTGTCCATTTTGATATTGTATTGATACCAATAGGGCAATTCTTGTACCAATTATTATTTTTATATTCATTCCACTTGCCATTCACTGCCAGAAAAAGTATGTCATTGGTAATAATTCCCCTTTTTGATATAAGTTTCCGGTATAATCTCACAGGACACATTTCAGGATTTTTCAAATTTTGAGTAACCCATTTAGTATCTGCACAGTTTTCATCACCACCTTGGCGGGTTTTGGAGTATATCGGGTCTCTTCCTTAAAAAAATGTATCATGGAAAAAGTTGCTTCGTTACCTCTCCAAGCTAGTTCTACTGCAGCTATGTGGAAAAACTTCGCTTGGAGTCCCTCGGCATGTCTATGACCCATTGTAAGCACATATTTCTATATTTGTCCGAAGTCATAGCCACAGAACTCATTTTCTTTTACTATCTCGCCTCCTTGAACATTATATCTTTGAAGGGATCAATATATCTTGTAACGATATATCTGTTACATTTCTCATTGATATGCTCAGAGATACAAAATAATTAAGAGTAGCTCAAGTTATCTTATTAACTCCAATCGACGAATCCCTATTGAAAATCTCAGCGCCATCTAACGGCGAACAGTCATTGGAGTTGAGAGGAAGATGAGCGAGCTCGTGGATTTTGACAGAACGATGATATGAAAAAGGATGCAGCGTGCCACTCTCGTCCGTTACCAATCGATCTGCGATCGAGTGTTCTGAATCTTGTCAGCCATTGAGTAATGAAATAGAGTTTGTTCATGTTAAAATAACTAACTTCTGCGAAAGTGATTTCAAATCAGTGAGCTCCATGTGATATCAAGGTATACAAGAATAATCTTTTTGGCCATATGTTTTTGAATATGTCATGTTCAGATATTTTCTAACGAGAACGTGAACTATTTCTTCAAAAAGACTGATATCTTAAATCATCTATCCATGTTGTTTAGTAAACAGCGATTAGATTTATTTAGGTCAATCCGATAATTGATTACAGTCCCGTACTCTATTTATTTTTCCAAATTGGTTCAGGCGGAATTATAAAAACCTCATGTGATATATCGTATTGAATCAAGATATCAGTGTTCCGTCTTATCTGATTAGATTGCTTTCTCTGACAAGGCTTCATTGGGGTTTAAAGAGGGTTTCTCAAATATATGGTATCACTTACACCGTATTTGGATATATTTTTGGTGTCAATCACAAGAAGTATGTTATAGTTGAATATAATATATTTTTCATGATCTTTTGGATATATTTTTGGTATGTATTCGTATTTGGTGATAATAATCACCGAGCTGTGATTCTGCTTCTGATTTAGGTGAAGCGATCATATATATATATATATATATATATATATATATATATATTTATATATTTAATTTTGGAGTTTGGAATATTTCTTATCATACAGAAAACCTTTATGAAGAAGTATTTGATGAGTGGTCAAAGATGGTTCTTATACACTTGTAGCATTGAAATTGAAGTTATTTTTGCATATCAAATTCTTAAAATTTAATTGTGATGAATTCTGATTTTCATTCTTTGTAAAGTATAGTTTCGGCTGATCAAGATCAGAACAACTTTTTTTTTATATAGAGCAAAGATCAATTTTTGTGTTGATCAAAATTTAATATTGAAACTTCAAATTCAGTATTGAATATTAATGACAAATCTCAGCACAAGCTGATTTGTATGTTCAAATAATCTTAAGCAATGATCTCTTGATGAGAGTACACTCAACTGTAACAACTGTGCGTTGAAGAGTGCATTGAGAAATTCCAAATTTCAAGAAGTTGAATTTTTATGTAAAAACAAATTCTGACACAAGCAATATTGTTTTTCATGTTGTATTGCTGAGAACTATCATTCCATGGATAAGAAGCTGATGGTTGTATGTTCCACCTGATCGGTCGCCCAGCCGCCATAGGTACCCCCTGATAGCGAGCCACACGACTACGTGAAGTCTAGCTACGAGCTACACACTACATAATCAGAGGTACATCGTCGTCGATAGAACCGACAGGTTCAGCAACCAAAAGCAATATTTCTTTTTTTTATAAACTAAAAAAAATTTGTCATACAGCAGACATATGATACATATTTGTTATACAGCAAAAACTTATGTATATTTGTAAATAGAATAATATAAGTTTGGTTGATTTGTTGAAAATATAAACAGGATGTTCATAAAATCAGATGTGGAATCATCTGCGACTGAAAGATAAACTTTAGTCACTATCTTCCATCGTCAAGTTTGGTATTTGTTTTATTGTTGTAGTTATTCACAGGAGTGAACATTATTTGATTTGAAATTATTATTAAATAGGGAATTGGATTTTTTTTTCCTAATTTAACAAAAAATTCTGGCGTCCATTCAAATTCACAATTTCTTAAACCTTTGCTTGAAACTGAATAGTCTGGGCACTTTATTACAATAATTAACTTGTAATCACATAACAATCTCTGATACTCACAAAAATATTTTTCTTATACTAATTTTGCAGTAGTGTTCCATATGGTTTTAATAACACTCTCCTTGTAATCACTACCATCAATTTTCCGCATATTGAATGCCCAGTCTTTTAGAATGAATGCTAATCTTTCGTTGCTATTTTCTGCATCTAATTTGTAGTTGCGTTCCGCACAGAACGTCATAAATTGTCTCCATATATAAGATTTTGTTTTTTTTGTGTTACTGGTTATATTTTCTTCAATATTTTGGTTTATTACTTCGTTTGAAGTAGCACCGAAGCGACTCATTTTGACGTTTGCAGCTACAATTATTTTTCGATAAAAGAAAATTGTATTTCGTGCATAAAATAATTTATTAAAAACGTGGCAAAGCGCTTTCGACCGTTAGGTCATCATCAGTGCGTACCTGAAAGTAAGTAATATTGATAGAGAATAAGTTACTGAAAAGTTTTTTTGGGAAAGAAAATTGACATATTTTGAATGTGAGGTTACTTACTCGTCAGGTGTACAAGAAGCCAAAAAGACCATGAAATATGTGTGAGGCGACAGGTCCGGCCTAGGTTCGTTACATTGCCCCCTTCTTAAAGACATTTCGTCCCGAAATTTCATCCTTGGAGTGTGACGATATCT